>WUAT03000001.1:2422146-2432426 GCA_010015005.3 Ulmus americana
ACTGCAAATCTTTTATGCGGTATGTCGTTTATTATAAGCGACATTGATTTTATGTCGTTTCTAACCTCAAGAAAAGCACCTCTATTTCTTGATCCATAAGCAAAGTGCAAAGTTAGCAACTGCTGTTTACCAAAGAACCCAAACATTTCCTTCTAATTTACCAAAACGCCACCAGTCTCCCATCCCTACTATCTATTCCCCTGAAGATCCCCTTTAAGCCCTAATTTTCCAATCCCTCTCACTGTTTTAATCGCCAGCGCCATTGACGACCTTCCAAGCTTAGCGCACCAAAAGCATATTGTAATTTCTCATCTCTTTCTGTTTCTCCTCTCTATTTCCCCCTTCACAATCGTGTGAAAAAAATATTATTTGGAAACTTTTATCGGTTCTTCTGTTTAGGGTTTTGCCTTCTGCTATTGACTTGCTCGTTATCTTCGACAGGGACTGTTCTTGGCTATCGATCTATCGGTTCAGATCCCTGAACTAACTTCAAAATGGTAAGGCTCAATTTCTCCTTCTTCTTCTTCTTTTTGTTGAATTATTATTCGGATTTTAAAGACATTGTTTTTTTTTTTCGAATTGGGAAATTTTCAGGAAGCGGGACCTAATTTGGAGGCGACTATAGAGCAATTGCTTAATGTGGAGAAGCAGATGAGGCTTGCTGGAGATGTGGCAGGGACCAAGAAGGCTGCTACTGAGATTCTTCAGTTGTGCTTTGAAGCTCGTGCTTGGAAGACTCTCAATGAGCAGATTCTTGTCTTGTCGAAGCGTCGGGGTCAACTTAAGCAGGTACTCCATTGGAATTGAGCTTGTAATTGTGGGAATTCTGTAGGTTGAGAACTTCCTTTCAGCTTCTGTTGTAGGCTTTTACCTCTTTTTTTTTTTTAGTTGCATTTAATTGATGATTTGAGTTGAATTATTAACTTAAGATTTGGTGTTTGATAAGGGGTTCCGTTGGATTTTAGAATTTAGTTAATTTTAATTGAACAATTACGGATTGTTTGTATAGTGGTAAGAGAATTCGTTTATGATTTTTAAAAATCAGCTGGTTTGGTTTCAAGTGTGTGCTTGGTTTGTTCTTCATTGTGATCCAATTTTGTCCTGTGCAACATGTGTGTCTGTTATTTTAAAATGTTAGTTGTGACCATGATGAGAGATTAGGATGAGCCTCTAAGGTGTACTTCATTAACTTGTTTGCATGAATTCACATACAGATCTGCATGTAGATGGTGTTAGTTTACTTGCACAAATAATAACAACTATCAATGATGTATGTGGTCAGAAATTTCATGTGGTAGCTGTATGATTGATATATACCATAATGAATGTATGTTAGTGTTTGTCTTATTTTGGGAAAGCGAAGTACATAGATTTTAGTCTCTTTGCTGAATTTTCTCATTAAGTGATATCACTTCTCTTTCGAGGGAAAAAAGTGTTTGATTTGTTTTTTCCAATCAAGTGGTTGATTTAAAAAATTTCACGTTTTATGCGTCATTGTTTATGGACTCTTTTCTTTTTGAGGTTGGAAATATTGGCCTAGTTTTTGCTACTTGAGTGGTTCATTTCATTATTTTCACTTTTATAAATTTCTGTGGATATTCTCTTTTTCATCTTTTAATTTTCGTTATATAAGAACCGAGCTTTGCTAAATGCTGATCATGGGTTTATTTTTGGTACAGGCTGTAACTGCTATGGTCCAGCAAGCAATGCAGTACATTGATGAAACACCAGATATTGAAAGTCGTGTAGAGCTTATCAAAACACTCAATAATGTTTCTGCTGGAAAGGTAGACTTGAACAACTTGTACTCATTAGTTAAAATTTCTAGCTCCATCTCTCCGTTTCTTTGACATGGTTTTGTTTTAATTATTTTCGTGGTTTTGTAGATATATGTTGAGATTGAGAGAGCCAGATTGATTAAGAAACTTGCAAAGATCAAGGAGGAACAAGGACTTATAGCTGAGGCTGCTGATTTGATGCAAGAAGTGGCGGTTAGTGCACAATTTTTAATTTGGTGATAGCTTCACATCCCCAATGATTATTTTTTCTAGTACTTCTCTCTGATTGTTTTAGCTTTACAGGTTGAAACTTTTGGTGCTATGGCAAAAACTGAGAAAATCGCATTCATTCTTGACCAAGTATGTGACTCATTCTCTGCTAAGTAATTCTGTATCATAAAAGTTTATTAATTACAATAATAATATTGAGGGAGGTTTTACATTTCTGATTCTAGTTATATAATAGTTTTCAATTATTAAAATGGTAGGTCCGGCTGTGCTTAGATCGTCAAGATTATGTTCGTGCACAAATTCTATCAAGAAAGATTAGTCCAAGGGTTTTTAACATTGACCCTGCTAAAGAGAAGAAGAAGCCTAAAGAAGGTGACGCTATAGTTGAGGAGGCTCCTGCAGATATTCCATCACTCTTGGAGTTGAAGCGGATCTATTATGAATTAATGATAAGGTACATATTTCCATATTGTGCGCCATTTCCACGTTCCCTGTGATTTTCTGGGTGATGTTTGATTGAATCCTGATTCTCTTATGGGGGCTTCTTGAGGTTCCTTTTGTTAGATGGTCGATCAGATTGTTATGGTTTTACCTTTTAGAATATGAGTTTGATAGAGTAAGGATTTTGATTTAGTACATAGGATTTTGATTAAGGTATGCTTTGTACCATTAAAACATAGGATTACATCTTTTGGTTTATTTTTTTATGGACATTTGAATGTAGGTTGCCTTTATTCGTTTCCAGTTGGAGACTTCCAGTTTTCATTAACATGAAACTACAGGAAGATTAAAATGTGCTTGTTTTTCACTCATTTTCGTAGATAGGAAATTCATTATTTCATACGTTGGTTTACTTTTGAGTCTCTCTACGTGCTTACTGATATAGAAGCTGAAATTGTTCTCTTCATGGTTGCTTAATTGATCCCTCTCTAGATTTCAGGGAGTTGCGACCCTTGGCCTTGGTACTCATGTTTGTGTCAGAATTTTGAAATTTTTTAATTGTCAGTTAAGTTTGGTATATCTGAACATTCTCTAAGTGTTCATATTTTACAGTTGTGGCTCAAAAACATTCTTGTGATGATCATTTTAATTGGTTCATGCTATTTAACTTTGTTATGTTATTTGATTTTGGATAAAGTTTTATGTGAAGGACTTTTTATATAATTCTTCAATAACTTCAGTTTTGCCGTGAACTGATCCATTTGGTTTACAGAATTTTCTTCCCAAGTTCTCAAATTTATAAACTTGTGGATTGTCCTTCTAATCCTTTCCTCCCATATAGGACATCTACTTCTGCAAGTGAAGTTGTCACGATAATGTGGAACATGTTTGGATTTTCCTTCTATCTAGCACACATTCTTTTGGTTGGAATATGTTTAATTGACATGGTTATTCCGAGTTTAGATTTAGGCTCACTCACCCGGACTGGCACCCATATTTTACCTTTCCATGAAGGGAGTAGTTTATAAAAATGGGGCCTATGGCCTGTCAATTTTGAAATTACATACAAAGGGATTTTTATTTTTTTATTTTTACAGGATCTGTTTTGGTGTCTGTATGCCATCGTAACTCAAGAGAGCCGTCATATGGCAGTATATGTGCTTTGTGTTTGTTAAATTAGGTTATACTGATTTTTGCTTATACTTTTAGGTATTATTCTCATAACAATGATTATCTTGAGATTAGCCGTTGCTACAAGTCAATATATGATATTCCTTCTGTGAAAGAAAACCCAGAGCAATGGATGCCGGTAAAGTATTATTCAGCCTTTTCTTTGCGTCCATGTATTTCTTAGAATTTCTCTGATAATTTTCTACTTGTAGGTCCTGAGGAAAATCTGTTGGTACTTGATTCTGGCACCACATGATCCAATGCAATCAAGTCTTCTCAATTCCACCTTGGAGGATAAGAATCTTTCTGAGCTTCCAAATTTTAGGTATGGTCCAAGGTCCATATGGATAACACAGGGTGGCTGTTTGAATGTCTCTTCCCAAGTTCACTTATTTCTTGTGTGCTGTTAAACATAACATATGATGCCTGCCATTTTTCTTTTATTATGATGCCTGATTTTATTCTTCATTAGGTTGCTGTTGAAACAATTGGTCACTATGGAGGTTGTCCAATGGACAGCTCTTTGGAATGCATACAAGGATGAGTTCGAGAACGAGAAGAACATGCTTGGAGGCTCTTTGGGTGACAAAGCAGCTGAAGATCTAAAACAGAGAGTAATAGAACATGTGTGTTTTCCTCTTGACACTTAGCTTGATGCCTTGAATTATTACTTGTTAAGTAGTTTGGAGTTATCTGTTTTCTCCTAACGTGTGATGCTTTTCAGAACATTCTTGTTGTTTCAAAGTACTACGCAAGGATTACGCTGAAGAGACTTGCAGAGCTGCTCTGTCTCAGTTTGCAGGTTGTCACTTCTAACTAATTCATTAAGCTTTAATATTTAAGATCCATTAAAAAAAAAAAGAAAAATCTTTAATATTTAAGATACAGCGGATTATATTGTCTTGATGGCCATTTGGGTTCCTTTAGCTTCGTCAATGTTCTTGATAGGTGTCCAAAAATAAAAGCTCGTAAATAACTTGTGGATGTTGTAGTTCAACAATGTTGGTTTTGAGTGGCTTCTTATGTCTTGTTTTTGCGTCCAATGAATAGAAACTACTTGGTAACATCCAAGTAGATACAAGCCACCGTTTGGTTGGCCACTCCTTTTATTTTGTTTTTTCCACTCGTAAAAGCTCATGTTGAATTTCTTGATGCTTTATGCTCGGCTGGATTCTTGAATCCTCATTGATCTTGATCCCAACTTAGATATAATTCTTGCTCTATTTCTTATCAGGAAACTGAGAAGCATCTTTCAGAGATGGTTGTCTCGAAGGCACTCATTGCAAAGATCGACCGGCCAGTCGGTGTAGTCAGTTTCCAAACGGCAAAGGATAGCAATGAAATTCTGAACTCATGGTCTTCCAACTTGGAGAAGCTGCTTGATCTTGTGGAGAAGAGCTGCCACCAAATACACAAGGAAACTATGGTTCACAAAGCTGCTCTGAGAGTCTGAGGAGGCTGCTATATCCAATCGAGGAAAAATTGTTTCAACCTATTTATCTTCGGATAACGGTTTACTTTCCCGCCATGTCTGCCGGCCAGCTGAATTTGATCTTTTTTTAGACTGGAAAATCTTCTGTTTAGATTGTGTTAGAATCTATCAACTATATAGAAAGTGTTGCTTGTCTATGATTAATCTCTTCAATACTTGCATTTCTTTCCCTTTTTCCTTGCATGAACAAACATCTAAACTTGAAACAAATTATTTTTTGCAATTGGGAAGTAATGAGATGTACTATGGAAGCATTTTTTTGACTATTGAAATTTGAAATAATGAAATGGTGTAAGCTTTGAGATCCAATATTTTCCGGTTTTTTGGGGAACCTCTAGCCTTCTAACTGTTTCAGTATGTGGAAGCGACAGGTGTCCTAGTAAAAGAATACGCGGTAAGAGAAAAAAAAAATCTGTGTGAATAAAAAGAGAAATAAAGAAAATAAGTTTTTGTTGTGTTTGATAAATGAGAAAGATAAGCGTTAGAGAACGAGACTGCATAATTTTTTTTTGGGGTACTACAGGAATGCCCCTAAAAGGAGGCATTAAAACATTTATACACGTTTTAAATCTATTACAAATGTGTAATTTTTTTTTTTACCTATTTTATCCCTTCACAAAATGATAAATTACAAAAATACTGAGATAAATGAATAAATATGGAGGGGTAAAAAAATATTTGATAAAAAAAAAAAGAAGTACAAATGAAATGATTTTAAAATGGATGTGCAAATGTAATGGGTTTGGAAAAAGGGGGTATAGGGTGTAATTTCCTAAATTTCAATTTTTTGAATGGAAACTGATTCATTAAAAGGCAAAAGCCACCAAAATCAGATCACATCGGGAGGCCAGCAGAATTTTTTTTTTAGAATAATTGTTCTCGATTGCCCATTTAGCAAGAAAGTGAGCTGGCATATTCGTGCATCTAGAAACAAGCCTAAAACTAAGACCACCAAAAATAGCAATAAAGTCCTTCACATCATTTATAATTATTCCAATATCATTAAAGAGAGCTTCGTTGGCAACCTCAAATCCTCTCCCATCCTCCCTTGAAGTCAAACTGCAGCAGCTAAAACAAGACCCAAATGATTCCTTAAAATTATCCTAAAGCCACAAACACCTCGTTCATTCAACACTGATGACCTAAAACACCCCGGCCAAATGAGGGCACCAATGAACCAAATTCCTGCTGCTACTTGAAAAGAATAAAGATCAATTTAGACTTTAGACCCAAGGAAATCTGCCAACTCATGCTGCTTCAACACAGACTTTAGACCCAAAGCAAATTTCAGACCAAAGCCAAAAAGTAAGAATCTAGAATAGTTTTTTCAAAACATCACATTCATCCTTCTTAGCTTCAAGGAACACAAAGCTGTCATTTGCGAATAATATTACCACAGACATCCCCATTAATGAGAAAGGAAAAGGAAACATATGTAATTGCATGCCATAACTTTCTCCACCCATTTCTCCTCAAAACCAAGTTTCAACATGACATGTTCCAAAAACACCCATTCCAAACGGTCGTAGGCTTTAGACATGTCCAGTTTGAATGCCACTTTTTTACCATTAACGAATCGGTTATGAATCCCCTCAAAGCCAACCACCATATTGTCATGGATAAGTCAACCACCAATAAAGGCACTATAACATTCAAAAATTAAATCATCCAAACAAATTTCTAGCATATTAAAGCATCTCAAAGGGCTCCCTAAAATTTAATTAAATTTTAACTAAAATAACTAACAAAATTATTTTAGAGAGTATTTTTTAAAACGTCACTCCAACCATCTCTTTATTTTTAATTCCCTATTAATATTTTTTAATTCGAGATATTAATGTGGATTAGTTAGCATTTAAATTATTTAATAAAATAATAATAAAAGATGAATAAGGAGTCATATCTCACTCTCTAAATGTAGGGAGCTAAAACCCATCTCTCTAGAATAGAGAGCGTTTTAGGGAATCCTTTAAAGTAGGTTTTTGACAAAAATGGCTTCTTATTTTAGGAAAGGACAACATCTAGCGAGTCCCTTGGAGTTACTCTTAGCAAGACATTTTGAGATTATTTTATAGAGTACCGAACGAAGACTGATTGGCCTAAATTCTCCCATTCGTCAAGGTTTTTTGACTTCTGGAATGAGTGAGATAACTGCCTTGTTGATCTGATCCGCCGGATCCTCTCCATTAAGAACTCCAAGACATACCCTCACAACATCATCACCTACAATACTCCAAAACTTTTGGTAGAACAAGGCTAGGATCCCATCATAGCCAGGAGCTTTAGAAGGATGTATAGACTTTAAAGCCTCAAGGACGTCATCTATAGTAAAATTAGCTAACAACTTCTCATTTATCTCCAGAGTAACTCTTCTAGGAGTCGCATCTGATCCATGATGCGATTAGAGGATCTAAAGACATGAGAAAAATAGTTGCCTATAATCATCTCCACCACTTTCAAATTCGATTTCCAGAAGTCGTTCTCATCAAGCAGCCCCAAAAGTTCATTCTTTTGTCATCTGGCCGAAGATTTTTTGAGGAAGAAACTTGTATTCCTATCCCCATCTTTTAACCAAGCGACCCGACTTATCTGTTCCCATAATGCTCTTCCATCTGCGAGATCTCATTAAGCTGCTTCCCAAGCCTTTTCTCTTCCTCCCAGCCATCTCTGTTATGAGCACAATCTACCATCTCAAACTTTTTTTTTTTTTTTGAGAACCTTTATCTCATTTTGTATCTCTTTATATTTCAATTTACCCCAAACACTTGAGCTATGTTTGCTATGCAGGATATGATAGGATTGGAATTAGTACAGAGGATTGAATTAAAGTAGATTATGCTAAATGTTATGCTATGTTTGGTGCACTAGTGTTTGGTACAGTATTGGACTGGATTATTTTTTAAAAAATAAAAAAATTTAATACTTTAATTATAAATCAATAATAAATATAATTTGAATATATTTTTTAAATTCTAATATGGATAATTTTATTATTTTTTTAAAAAAAATGAGAACATTAATAAAAATTGAGAAATCACCCTATCTAGACCACCAACCTTGTGTTAAATCAAGGCTGGATTGGGGTGACCTTAACTGGATAAGGATTGACAATTTTGACCCTAAGTAAAAAAAAAAAAAAAATGATTCAGTAAAGAGAAAGAAGGGAAAGGAAGCAAAAGACTCCATTCTAGCTCTCTCTTTCTCTCTATTCGCGTACATCGCGATCCCAAACCACCATCATCGGGTCAAATAGGCAAGAAAGGAGGCGCAGATCTAAGACTTTTGTCCCAATTTTGGTAGGTTTCATTTCCCATCTTTTCTCCTTAATCTATGTTTGGCTGCCTAGAAAGTTAAAGAGAAAAAGAGAAATTTTTTACGAGATGGAGAAGAATCGACGAACTCGAGTTTTGTTTACTCTGTTTTTTCCTTCAATTGGTACAATTATCAATGAGTTTATGTATTGGATATGGCTGTTGAGAAAATTGGAGCTGAGAAGAAAAAAAGAAATTTTGGGGGCTTTATTAGTATTAGTTTAGATTGGGCTAAGTGAAGTTTTTGTTTTTGTTTTTTGTTTTTTAAAGCTTAACTCTTGCTTTGTCGCGAGGATATGGATTTGATTGATATTTTGCATGATTAAATTTGGGGAATTTGAATTATTTTTTTATTTGGGTTGGTGTTTAATTTAAGAGAAATAATTGATTGAGAGTTAAAATGATTAAACTACTAATTTGGTTGGAATTAAAGTTCTAAATATGTAATCTTTGAGTGATTTTTATCTTTGAAATGCTTGTTACATATTTTGTTCTCTCGTACTGTCTTCCGTCTTGCTTGTTGCAACTATTTTTATGTGCTAATTTGGGTTATACACTTGATCTTTGCTGGTATTAGTGGCTAGGATGCTGGTATGTGGCAGGGGTGTCCTACTCCATATATGTGTCAGTCATGGACTGCCATCAGTAAAGTTTCTCCATGAAGGTTTTTAGTATGAGGGGAGAAGATCTCTTTTTATTACATGGTTTGTTCTCTCATAATATATTTTTTTTCTTTAGTAAATAAGCAGATATTCTTAAATTTTCTTTGACTCCATTATTTAATGACTTTGATAATTGGCAACATTCACCCTTCATTTGGTATGAGGAAAAATGGTAGGAATATAATAGTTTATAGATTTTGGCATGTGCTCTTATTTCATCAAGATAACTTAAGGAGAGAGAGGATATTTTAAATGAAATTTGCATCTTCATTGTGTTGAAGCAGCATGTAATGTTTAATATTGAGATTGTTATGGGGATTTTTATCACAGTGATCTGGCGTCCACATCATCGCCTACGTGGCACAAAATTTGAGATCAACTCCCCAGAAGTGGGCCCACACGGGGTCAGCACGGATGGCCCTAAAAAATCTTGAAAATGGCCAAAAAAGTCGATCCAAGCAGTTGCCCGGGCTGCCTGTTGGGCTGGCCCAGGCAGGCACCTGGGCGGCCAGGTCAGCAGGCCAGGCACCTAGCCCATACCCAACTCGGCAAGCCAGGCACCCAGGCCCGCGCGCCTGCATTAAACACTCCCGTACTCCCACGTCGGCCGCTCTCGCACGCCTCTCACCTCGTCCGGTGCACGCCCTATGCCTCATCCTAAGCACCACGCCTGCGCGCCCCGCACCTCATGCCCACATCGGCCTACGCGCTTGTGCACTCAGCTTGGTCCATCCGCCTATGCCCCAACCAGGGCCCGAGCCAGTGCCTGGCCAACTCGACATGCCTGCACCTAGGCCGGGCCAGCTCGACTGGGCCAGGCCAGCCTGGCTGGCCTGGTTAGCCTGGCTGAGTCGATTTTTGCCTGTGCTTTTCAGGGCCCACGTCGTGCTTTTGACCATTTCGTCCTCTCATTCCGGCCCGTAAAATTGATATTTTACCGAGCCCACTCGATACGCCCCCGACGGGCTATTTTTCGCATTTTACAAAAATACCCTTATGAAGGAAATTACGAAATTGTCCTTCCAAATTGGCTCATCATTCAAGTAGAAGGAATATTCTTTAGAATATTTCATATTCCATTAATATAGCCACATTTATAGGAGAAGTTGGGCTCACCACTCTCCTATAAATACCTCTCATAATTCACATTTCAAGGTAGAACACTTCTTCTCTCTGAACTCTTTGAATTCAAGTT
>WUAT03000001.1:2440165-2450583 GCA_010015005.3 Ulmus americana
CAATTTAATAGCCACAAAATAAAAACCTTTATTACATAATCAGAATGTTGTGAATACATCAAATGTATCTAAACCTATGGCACAAAATCTAATAGGTACCACCTTAGAACGGCTTGATTAGGGGTAGATTATCTTCATCAGCAGTTTCTCCGAATTGCAGCATTTCCTCATTTAAAGGGGCATCTATGAAAGAATATAAAAAATCAAGCAGTGATATTGTCAATATAAGTTGATAGAAAGACCACCTTAAAGATCATAAATTAAAATTGTTAATTAAATACCTTGATAATCATTATTGTGCAGATAAGCAGCATTGGAAGGAGAAAAAAAATGAAAAAGGGTCAGCGCTAGGGGGGGCTGGAAATGAATAATGGAAGTTGATTATTAATGTTCTTTATAATGGTAATCAGTTAAAGAAAGAACATGCGAGGATATTTTCTTACCTTTGGTAATCAAGTCCTCATTGTCTAGATCATTTCCCTTTAAAGGATTCTCTTCAACACTTCCTCCCCCCTCAAAGGCTTCAGCCACCATTTCAACATTCTTCTAATTTAGAATCTTGTCTAAAAAATCTATCTTCAGCCCTTAGTGTTAATATAATGTTGATTATTATATATGCACACTTCAACTATATTGCAAAGGTCAAAAGCATCAAGATCAGAGAATGGGAAATTTGCAAGATCCACGGTACCTTCAAGCCAGCTGAGATGGAAATTGCTACAACAATTATTGAGCTCAAGGTTTTAAACATGGTGAAGCTCTGATCAAGAACAATCCTCCTTTATTCTCCTATTTGATTGCAAAAAAACCCTGATTTTGTTCTCATACTCTTCTCTTATCCTTTAAATCATCTCATTGACATCCATAAAAAGGATCAGTAATTTTAGAATTAAGATAAGAGTTAAAGGTTGAGATTATCGAAAACAATTTTCTTACATTAGAAGAGTTGGACAATAAGGCATCAACATATTTCTTAGCATATTCTAGCTGATTCATTATTCTTGGATTGGGGGCCATTGATTTTGATGTTTAAAGAAGAGAGAATTGCTTCCTTCCTTTCTAGTTGAAGCCAATTTTGTGAAAGGGCAGCGTTAGTAATCTCCTTGGCCTTCAAAGCATCTGCAACATCCTTTTCAAGGATGTCTTCTTTTGCATAGACCATTCATTTTGCAAATTTTCTAAGATAGATGCAGCATCAAGGATCTAAGATTGAGAAGCGTCGAATAAATCCTTATAAGAATTTTTGGAGCATAAGCGGGCTAGAATACCATTTTGAAGATTAGAACTGTTCAATTATTTCCTGGCCTCGATGTACTCTTTCTCAAAAAAAATTAGAGTCAAAGATTTATCTTTTATTGGGGAAACATTTACTTGGGTGAACAAACAGGGGGTTGGAGATTGTATATAGGAAATGCTTGATAGATTTGTGGGGTCATATAATTGGAAAAGACTTTTCTCCCTGGCATCCAATTTATCTTTCTATCACTCTAACCATAGAGCTGTCAAAATTTCTCTGGGTCTTCTTGGGTTAGGGTCAGGCGGCAAGCATGTAATAAAAAGAAGAGGAGATTTTATTTTGAGAAGATATGTGCCTCTGATGTTGGATGTAGGGAGGTGGTAGCCTCTGTTTGGGCTCTAAAATAGAAGTAAGTGGGTGCTATTGATGTGGTTGACTGCCATTGAGTTTGTTCTATAGAAACTGATGTATGGGGTTTTAGGAAGGATGAGAGAATTAAGAAAGAAATAAGAGAGATTCAGGTGCAAATAGAAGGTTTGAAGATTGATAATTCCTTTAGACAAAGCATATATGTGATCAAGAATATGGAAAAAAGGCTAGAGGCACTATATAACCAGGATGAGATTTACTGGAAATAGCCATTTAGGATGGAATGGCTAGCACATGGGGACTGAAATTCAAAAGTTTTCCATCACAAAACTACAAATAGATTAAAAAGAAATCAGATAACAAGTCTCTTTTCTAACATACGTGAATGGTGTATAGACCCAAGTAATCTGCTTAATACAGTGTCGGGTTATTTTCAAGATAGTTTCACTTCTTCTACCCCTTCTTGGATGATATTTCTCACATTATTTCATGTGTTGAACCAAGAGTAACCTTGGAGATGAATAATCAACTTCTCTTCCCTTTTATTGGTGAAGAAATTAAGAAAGCTCTAATGGATATGCATCCCACGAAGGCCCCGGTTTTAGATGGGCTGCTTGCCTTCTTTTTTCAGAAATACTAGGATACTCTTAGAGAAGATATTGTGCAGGCAGTACTACATATTTTGAATGAAAGATGAGAGGTAACTGCTTGGAATACAACTCTTATCACTCTAATCCCAAAGATTAAATCCCCTACTATAGTGAAAAAGTTCAGGCCAATTAGTCTATGTAATGTTCTTTACAAGATTGTCTCCAGATTTGTCACAAACAGATTCAGATTGGTGTTATATAATGTTATTGGTGACCCACAAAGTGCCTCTGTGTCAGTTAGATTAATAACAGACAATGTTCTTTTGGGTTTTGAAGCAATGCACTGGATTAGACAACATACATGGGGCAAGACATGATATGCAGCTTTCAAGCTTGATATGAGTAAGGCGTATGACATGGTTGAATAATCCTTCCTTCGGGGTATAATGGTTAGATTGGGTTTTGCTACAACATAGGTGAAACTTATCATGAGATGTACTTCCTCAGTTTCATACTCTTTTTTCATCAATGGAGAGGTACATGACTTTTTGAAACTAGGTAGAGGAATTTGACAAGGGGATCCTTTATCCCCATACCTCTTTGTGATTTGTGCTCACGGGCTATCGGAGATGCTTCTTACGTTTGAAAAAAGAAATTTATTTAAAGGAGTTCAAATTGTTTCTGCTTTTCCACCCATATCTCATATTTTCTTTGCAGATGACATCCTGATTTTTTGTAGAGCCAGGGTAGCAGAATGTGCTAATCTTCGTCATTGCCTATATTGTTATTCAAAAGCTTCTGGTTAGTCAATTAATTGTGAAAAATCAACCTTATCTTTCAGCCCAAATACCTCTATATCTATAAGAGAAGATATCTGCAATTTGTTTGGAAATCCTCAGGTGGCTGGCCATGAATTGTACTTGGCTTTACCAATACTTGGCTTTACCAATCTTCTCTATGAGAAACAAAAGAATCCAATTTGGCTACATCAAGGATATGGTGGTTAAGAAATTACAAGGGTGGAAATAAAGATTTTTTTATAAGGAGGAAAAGAGGTTCTCTTGAAGTCTATCATTCAAGCTATTCCCATTTATACTATGTCTTGCTTTATTATCCCTGACAGCATTTTAAAGAAAATAGAGGCAGCTTGTGCTAGATTTTGGTGGGGGACAACTCCATATCACAAGAGAGTTCACTAAAAAAATGGAGAGATTTATGTCAGCCAAAAGCTAATGGTGGGTTGGGATTTAAGGACTTCATAGTATTTAATCAAGCTCTTCTAGGCAAGCAAGTATAAAGGTTCATTCAAAGGCCTAACTCTCTTGTTTCTCAAGTGTTCATGGCAAGATATTTTCCCTCTACTTCTATTTGAGAGGCCACTGCTTTATCCAATGCTTCATATGTTTGGAAAAGTATTATTTGGGGATGAAATCTAGTGGCCAAAGGTATGTGATAGCGGGTTGGTGATGGCTCTAAAATATCTATATACAATTCTCGATGGATTCTTTTGCCTTGGAACTTTAAAATTGTCTCTCCTAGATCCTTACCACATGACTCCAAGGTTGCTGTTCTACTTGATAATGATGGGAGATGGAATAAAACGTTGGTTGAGCAATCTTTTATGGAATTTGAGGCTAGAAGAATTTTATCTATTCCAAGGCTGGCTGCTGCAAGCATATTGGCCAACAAGGATGACTCTTACTACTGGCACTTCGACAATAAAGGTATGTACACAATGAAATCAGCTTATCGTTTGGGTATGGAGCAATTTCATTCAAAGTACCCTTCTTCATCTAATTCTTCCTTAAGATCTTGGTGGAATGCCTTGTGGTCTGCATCAATTCCACCAAATGTGAAGATCTTTTGGTGAAGATTCCTAAATGATCGTATTCTTACTTCTTAGAATTTAAGGATAAACCATGTCCTTACTCTCTCTGCTTGTGGGCTGTGTGGTAATGGGGCTGAAACATCAATCCATTAACTTTTTTGTGCCTAGTGATTAAAACGGTATGGAAGAATACAAGGTGGTATGCATGTTTGGAGGTGGCCAAGAAAGGTCCAGGTATGGATTTGGCCCTTTGGGTTAGGGAAGTGTGGGATAGGAATACCTTTGAGGTTTTTCCCATGTGTGTTTGGGAATCATGGAATCTAAGGAACAGTTTGGCTCATGGTTCTTTGAGTCATATATAGGGAGGGGAATTAGAGAAAATGGATGGGATTTTAGAGGGATTCCAGCAAGCTAGGGTTGCTGCTGCTTCATCGCCTCTATGCCACAACTCAGTCAACAGTAGTTGGAAGAAACCGCTGCCTGGTTGCTATTGGCTCGACATCGATGCCATTTTTTTCCAAGCAAACACAGTGATTCGGGGCATGAGCAGTTTTGTGTGATTGCATGGGATTAGTCAAAGTTGCTAGGTGTTGGCCGAGTGTGAATGCTGCATCGGTAGGCCAAGCTGAGTTACAAGCTCTCACTTTGGGCTTGAATTTGGCTTTCTGATTATGGGCTTACTAAAATCTTGGGTTATAGTGATGCAAAAGTTGAGGTATCCAAACTTAATTCTTCTATCATCCCAGCTAATGAAGATGGATTCTTAATCGAGGAGATTAAATTACAATGTAGGAATTTGAATGTCCTTTTTGTTCGATATATGTCCCCTTCTTGTGACACTGTTGCTTATGCTCTTCCACGACATGCACTCAATATTTCTAATCCTGTTATTTGGTCTACTTTGAATGGTCCTCCTTAGCTCATTCAAGCTGCACTAGCAGATGTATTTACTTAGTAATCTATAATACATGAAGTTTCCAGTAAAAAAATATATAAATATCTTTAATATTATTTACTATATAATTAATAATTAATATATATATATATATATATTATTTTTATTTATAAATATATGAAATTTTAAATATTGGTAAACAATAAAAATGTAGAATTTTATTTATTATTATACATACATAATACATATTTTATTAATTAAAAAAGGGACAATTTAAGTATTTCACGTATTATTTTTGGAATAAAATGGTCATTTGATTGATTTTGTTAAGTAATTGTCGTTCCACTAAATGACAAAAAAAAAAGTTTAGTAATAGAATTAATTCTCAAACTAACCAAACAATGGAATAACAATAATAGTAGGACCATTCTAATGCATTTATGCCCATTTCATTGAATCGAACGCAACTTAAGAGTAATAATAGTAGTAATAATAATTATAATAATAATGATATTAGTAATCGGAACAATAAAATTAATGATAATGATGCAAAATTAACCAGATATTAACTGTAACAATAATAATTAAAAAAAAAAAAAATTGTTTGTCCGTGCATGAATTTTGAAATTTTGAAGAGTTTTGGTGCGAAATTAGGGGAAAAAAGCCAACACAACCCAAATTGAGCCGAGCCTAAGTAGCCGCACCAAACAGTACAATAGATAGACTAAAGAATGGAGTTCATCTCATCCCGTGACTAACTGACAAAGCCCGAGAGAGCGACACAAAAAAACATAAGCCAACTGATTCATCAAATCCGAAGGCTATAGACAATATTCTTCAAAAATTCAAAAAATTACAAATTAAAAACCCCCGACCCCACAAAAAAAAATTCAACGGCTGAGATCAAATCAAGAATTGATATAAAGAAACTCAAATCAAAATCCCGAGACGAACAACATGGTTGGGGTGAAGGAAAAAAAGGCTGTCCGCCAGCCAGGTCACCCTATCTTTACTCGTGGTGGAAATGATTCCTCCTAATTCCTCTTCTAAAATAAAAACTCACCAATTTTTTAATTGTAATATTTTTATTTTATCTTAAATTTAAATAAAAAAAATTTGGACAAAATTTCATGTGCATTTCAAAACCCCAGCTATATATACCCCATCTCTAACTCGTGCTCCCACTAATTTTCCTCCACTCTCATCTCCGCCGTCTCAGGGCCTTTCAAGAAACAGCAAAGAGTTCGAGACCCGAGCCGTCGTCTTCGCTACTTGGCTTGGTTGTTCTTCTCCGCCTCTACGATCACTCGTCGTTGTCTCTGTTTCCGAGGTAATCCACCAGATCTTGTGCTTCTTTTCATTCTTTTTCTTGAATTGTTTGGTTTTTTGTTTATAATTTGCTTCGATTCGTTGGATCCGGGAGTTTGATTGTGATTTTTGAGCTTGATTGGTGTTTTTTTGATAGTTGTAGTTCAATCTGTGCGAGTTTCATGTTTTGTTATAATTTTTAGTGGTGGAAATGTCCGAATTCGATTTCGATGCAGTTCTGGGGTTTTCGAAGTGTTTTGGTTGGCTGATCTGGTCGTTTTTTTACTGGATCTATTTTTTTTTTCTTTTTCGGATCTAAATATTTGATGCGATTCAAAATTTTCAATTTGGTTTTGTTTTAGATCTACTTGTTTCATTTTCTTTGTGGTGAAATTGAATGGGATTTAGTTGAATCGAGCTTTAAGAATTTACGATACTTTGATTCGTGCTTCACATTTGTTTATATGAATTAAGGAGAGATAAAAGTTGGAACTGCTTGAAAAGATATTTGAAATTGCAGATCTTGTGAAAGAATTGCTTTGCAAAATTGTTGATCATTTAGATTTTCACAATTTGTTATTGCTTGATTACGATGTTCTTGGTTTGTCATTTTAATTGATCGCATCTTCCTCGCAGGTCTGTAAAAGATGGCAGATGCAGAGGATATTCAGCCCCTCGTTTGCGACAATGGTACCGGAATGGTGAAGGTTAGTGTTTTCTCCCTCCTTTGAATGATCATATATGTATTTGTTATCGTTTTTGATTTTGTCAATTTTGTTCTTAAAATGTTGAATGCCTATCTATGCAGGCTGGGTTCGCTGGTGATGATGCACCCAGGGCAGTTTTTCCCAGTATTGTTGGTCGTCCCCGACACACTGGTGTTATGGTTGGTATGGGACAGAAGGATGCCTATGTTGGTGACGAAGCCCAATCCAAAAGAGGTATTCTTACCTTGAAATATCCCATTGAGCACGGTATCGTCAGCAACTGGGATGATATGGAGAAGATTTGGCATCACACTTTCTACAATGAGCTTCGTGTTGCTCCTGAAGAGCATCCGGTTCTTCTCACAGAGGCTCCTTTGAATCCCAAGGCCAACAGAGAAAAGATGACCCAGATCATGTTTGAGACATTCAATGTTCCTGCCATGTATGTGGCTATCCAGGCTGTCCTCTCACTATATGCCAGTGGTCGTACAACTGGTTAGTATCGATTACCATTTGAATTAGAATGTTATTTACTTGTAAGTTGTATATTTTGCACTAATTTGGTCATCTTTATTAGGTATTGTGTTGGATTCTGGTGATGGTGTGAGTCACACAGTTCCAATCTACGAAGGTTACGCCCTTCCCCATGCAATCCTCCGTTTGGACCTTGCTGGACGGGATCTCACAGACGCTTTGATGAAGATTCTCACTGAGAGAGGTTACATGTTCACCACCACAGCCGAACGGGAAATTGTCCGCGACATGAAGGAGAAGCTTGCATATGTTGCGTTGGACTATGAGCAGGAACTCGAGACAGCCAAGAGCAGTTCCTCAGTTGAGAAGAACTACGAGCTTCCTGATGGCCAGGTTATCACCATTGGTGCTGAGAGATTCCGATGCCCAGAAGTCCTCTTCCAACCATCTCTCATTGGAATGGAAGCTGCTGGAATCCACGAGACCACCTACAATTCTATCATGAAGTGTGATGTGGATATCAGAAAGGATCTGTATGGCAACATTGTGCTCAGTGGTGGTTCAACTATGTTCCCAGGTATTGCTGACCGTATGAGCAAGGAGATCACAGCCCTCGCTCCAAGCAGCATGAAGATCAAGGTTGTTGCTCCACCGGAGAGAAAATACTCCGTCTGGATTGGAGGGTCCATCCTTGCTTCCCTCAGCACATTCCAGCAGGTGAGATTATCTTGTCTCTCTCTCAATTTCCAACTTTCAATTCCTTTTAGTTTCATTCTGTCTCGATTCTAATACAATTTGCGTTGTGAATGATTCTCAGATGTGGATCTCCAAGGGCGAGTACGACGAGTCTGGTCCTTCCATTGTCCACAGGAAGTGCTTCTGAGTTCCTAAAAGTGCTTTTGATGGTGAGTTATTTTTTACATTTAGTTGGCTTTTCGTGTCCTGTGTCATGTGAACTCAGTTTGGTTGAAGTGGAGAACTATTTGAGGAGGTGTGGGGGGTTCATATAAAGTCAAGCTTATGGTCCTACTTGTCAATGGCGTTGCGTGGGCAGAAATTGGGTCCATAACTCCTTTCCTTCATCATCATCTATGGTTCAACCTGGTCTCTTTCTGTAGGTCGTTTGTAGCTGGAGAGTGATTGTGTTGCTTTTTTCCTTTTTCCTTTTTTTTTATTCTCTTTTTTCCCATATTTTGCCGGTTTTTTCCCAGCGAACATTAATGTTAATAGTTATTGTATCTGAAATTTTCATCTTAGTGTCAGTTTGCGGTCATAAACTTTGCTATGGAAATTATATTAAAATACTGGCTTGAAAGGCTTGAGAGGAATATTTCATTTGAATTTGCTTTTGGTATTGTGTGGCGGTCGTTTTGCCTGGTTTCTTGCCGTTTAGCTTGACTATTGCACGTGGGCTAGCTTCCACCCAAAATTATTTCTGGTTTTTGTTGACCTTAAATTTGTTTTTTTGTTTTTTTGAAAAAGAAAAAGATAAAAGGAAAGGGGTAACCAAAAGAAGTGGATTCTGATTCTCTCAATCCTTCGTTGTCATGTTGTGTCTGATAGTTACGAGAATCTTAACAAGCATGATCAATACATTTCTTGTTAAATTGGTTGTTTACGTGGGACCACTAATAGATAGAGGCGGATAACCAATAAAATTTGAGAAATTTTATAAGTAAGATGTCGTGTAATTGATTATTTAGTCAGATTAATTTTTTTAAGATGAGAATTAAAATTTCTTTTACGGAAAAACATTAATAGGAATTAAAAAAGTTAAATAGTGTAGTATAAACTTCTTTCCTTCTCCACTGTGGTTTTAAGGTGTAATAACATTTTTATTTAATTAAAATTTTTGGTCCAATAAGAATATCTCCAAAGTTACTTTTTTGTTTTTAGTTAAATTTTAGCTAAATTAATTAATAAATTATTTTAGCTAGTAATTTTGATAATTCACATTATATTCTCTAATTTAAATAATATAAAATATTTTAATATTTTTTAATTTAAAATAAAAATAATGTTTGAATAGTAAATGTTTGTTTTTATTTAAAAAATTTAAAATTTTAATAAAATAATATTTAAAAAATAGCGAGTAAGAAGTGATTTTTTTAAATATAAAGAGTCAAAAAAAAGTTTTTTTAAAATAGTTAAAGGGATTAAAAATTTCTTAGAGTGAATAACTTACTTTATTTTAACTAAGGATAATAAATAGAAAATTCTTTGGAGATGCTAAGTTCTAGTATGTTTGAGTATTGTATTTTCTCCTAATTTTATACTTCAAAAATGTGGTCCATTAACAGCTCTATTATTGTTATTTTTTCTTTTTCTTTTTCTTTCTTTCTTTTTTTGTTTTGTTTTGTTGGTACGAACAGTTCTAGTGTCCTCGTGTTGTTCTAGTATAGTATTGTGTCCCACGTTTAAACAGGTTCAAACTGATTAAAAAATTGTAACAAACAACTTTTTAATGGTCTTATTTGTTTGTTTGGATGACTTAAATTTTAAGATCGGTTTCACAAAAGTGATTATTTAGGTAATAATTTAAATTTTGAGTCAGAAAATTT
The DNA here is from genome assembly GCA_010015005.3 of Ulmus americana. Taxonomy (NCBI): domain Eukaryota; kingdom Viridiplantae; phylum Streptophyta; class Magnoliopsida; order Rosales; family Ulmaceae; genus Ulmus; species Ulmus americana. The sequence goes on from WUAT03000001.1 coordinate 2,450,135, forward strand.
AAATTATTAAATTATTTAAATTATTTAAATTCATTCAAATAATTTTTCTTTATGAAAATTCTAATTCTCACCGTTGACGTTTTAATATATATATATATATATATATATATATATTTTATAATTCAATTCAACTTAATTTATCTAAATATAAATTAATTTTTTTTTTTTAATTTGGATTCTATTTTTAGACATTTATACAAACAAAAATTTCTATTTTAATTTCTTGATATATATATATATAGTCATTCTATAATACACATAACAAATTTATTTGTATTGGTACAAACATAATCTAGACTATTGATTTTTGTTCTAATAGTTGTTATTAAAAGGGTTTTCTTATATTTTGACTAAAACTAATTTAATTACAACCATTATGTCAAAAATCAATAGTGTACATCGTGTTTGTATCGATATAAACAAATTTATTGTGTGTATTGTAGAATCAC
>WUAT03000001.1:2457546-2471946 GCA_010015005.3 Ulmus americana
GATGGTGTCTCCCACAACATGCACCTTTTGCGCAGCCACACAGCTAGCTAATAATACTGCAAAAACGACACCAAAAACGACCACAAACTTACTCATTTTTGGAATGGACCTTTCCATATGTCTCCCTCTCTGCTACTAACTAGATGGAATTTCTATAAATAAGTATTAGAATAAGAGACATGCTTATACAACTAAATTAAGTGTTATTTATAGACTAATTGGATGGATGAAGACTTGGTTCGAGAACTTGACTGATTAGGCGCAGACACCGATGGAGAAGTTAAGCGTGGACGCCAGCCCGGTCATCATCTCTTCAATACGCAATTATGCAGGTTATTGTGGATCCATGAAAAGAAAATTGGTTGGACTCTAAACACGGATTGGAATTTTGAGCTTCTAGACTGCTTATATTATATTTTCTACGTTTAGATTTTCACCCTGCCCTATATACCGAAAAGTAAACCATTTTGGTCTTGGAAAATTGGCCACGCATTTATCAGAAAAGACTCGAAAAGAAGAAAAAATAGCAAGACTGATGCGTTTTTCTTTACTTCTTTTCCCTTCATTAATTGTTCTCTTGACATTAGCGTCCTAATTCAAGGAATTTCAACATTCTTTGGCCCGGAGCACACTTTGCTTCAAGGACTCAGAATGTTTAGTCTAATTAGCGAGACTCAGAAATGACAAAGGAACCTTCAACTCTCCTGCCTCAGTTTTACTTCTTTGAAATAAATATTTAGAATGTGATTATGCGAGGTAGATTGGTCTAAGCGCGTCCCAAAAGGCTCCTTATTTATTGTCTTTAATTAAAATAAGGAGAAATTTTAACAAATTACTCACTATAACCACTCTCTATCCCTTTAACTATTTTGATGAAAATAATTTTAGCTCCTTATCTATTTTATAATATTATTTTATTTATACTTTAATAGTTTTTTGAAACATACAATTTGGAAACAAAATAAAGTTATTTATATTTTAAATTAAAAATATTAAAATAATCAATGTTTAATTAAAATAGAGATTATGGTTGGAATGACTCACCTAAAAATTGTTAACTAAAATAATTTTTTAGTTATTTTAACTAAAATTTAAAGAGCACACTTAGAGTTGCTCTATGCCTCCTGGATTCTTGTGATTTTGGTTAATATAGTTTAGTGGCTCCTAAATTAAATTGTTTTGAAATTAGATTTTTTAATGGCCCCTAAATTATCTGGAGACATTGGAATGGAATTAAGCACATATTCCGTTATCTTCGAGGAATGATTGATTTGAGATTATTTTATTCTAATGAATCAAAGAAAGAGTTGGTTAGTTATGCAGACGTGGGTCATCTACCAAATCCGCATAAGACATGATCTCAAACTGGATATGTGTTCACATGTGGAGGCACTGCTATTTCTTGGCATTCACAAAAGCAAACTCTTGTTGCCACTTCTTCAAATTATGCTGAAGTTATTACACTCCATGAAACAAGTCGAAAATGTGTGTGGTTGAAATCAATAGCTCAACACATTCGAACTACTTGTGGACCACTGGTTAGTAAAGATCCCACCATTCTATATGAAGATAATGTTACATGTATCACCCATATAAATGAGGGATACATTAAAAGTGATAGAACCAAACAAATTCTTCCAAAGTTCTTCTCTTTTACCCAAGAACTTGAAAAGAATAAAGATGTTAATGTTTAATATGTTCGATTAAGCGAGAATACAATAGACTTTCTTACAAAGGCATTTCCCACAGTTGTTTTCAGAAAGCTCGTTCTTAATATCAGGATGCGCCTTCTGCGATATTTTTAAAGAAGAACCACTCATGTTAATTTGAGGGTGAGCTTGCGCGATTGAACTCTTTTTCCCTTAACTATAGTTTTTTAATGGGTTTTCCTGGTAAGGTTTTTAACGAGGCAGTATTAAACGCATATACGAGGATAATGTACTTTTTTCTTTAGTTATAGTTTTATCTCACTGGATTTTTTTTAGCAAAGTTTTTAATGAGGCATATTCTTATATGGAGAATGTTCAAGGGGGAGTATTATGAATTAGTCAATTATAGTGGACATCCACCAAGACTTTTTTCTTAACAAAAACAACAAAATCCTTTCTCGTGAGTGCATAGTAAAGCTTAAATAATTCACATAGTAACATAAATAGTGTTGTAATCCTTCCTATAAATAGTCATTTGTAGCATGATTCAATAATTTAATAAATTCATAAGAAAGCTCTCTCCATCTCTTTTTATATTCTCTTTCTAATTCCATTTTTCTCATTTTCTCTCTCTTCTTATCTAGCTATTTTTTCTTAGTTTCGTTTCTCTCTAATTTCCTTTTAGTGTATTTCTAGTTTTCTAGTTTATTTCACAAAGAGTAATTTATTTGTAACACTTTCTTTCAAGAAAAGGTTATTTTGTGTTTGGTATTATGATGTTTGTGATTTTGAAAAAAGGTACCATTTGAATAAAGACGTGAGGTATCTAAACTAATTATTTTTTAATGAAAATTTAGTATATTTATTATTACCATTAATTACTATTACTATTATCATTTCCTTTAAAAAACATTATTATAACTATTATCATTATTATTATTATTATCACCATTATCATTATCATTACTATTACTGTTACGTAATGATAATCATTACCATTATCATTACAACTATTATTATTGTTATCGTTACTATTACCATTATCGTTAATGTTACTAATACTATCATCGTTACCATTACCATTGTGAGTGTTCTTTTTGAGATCTAAACAGTATTTTGGTGATTTAAACAAGATTGATATTCAAATCATGATTCAACTAGGATTATCGTAGGAAGTAGATATACTTTAGCTAAAATGATGATGGTTTTTTTTTTTTTTTTTTTTTTCGTGATTTGAATTATGATGCAAATATAATTACAGTAGAAACAAGATTATTGTAACTAAGATGAAGTTTTTTTCGTGATTTCAATCATGATTCTGAACTGATATTCATTTTAAGATCTGAATCTTGATTCAGACTGTAGCAAATAGAAAAAATAATAATATGTGAATAATAACAATATTCAAATTACCAAATAAAATCAGTGTTCAAATGTTATCATTACAATTGTCGTTATTGTTATTATTATCATTCTCGATGCCGTTACCATTGTTCGATATATTTTCAAGGGTGCAATTTAATCAACTTTTTTCTCAATCACTTCTATTTATTCGTTTCTCCAAACAAGGAAAACAATTTATGATATTGATTGAATTAACGTTTGTTTCATGATTTGAACAGACTATTGGAACATGCTGATTAGTCAGGGTGTTTATTTCGCATTTGAACAATATTTTGGTAATTTGAATATGTTTAGTGTTTTGGTGATTTGAATATTATTACTGTATCAATATTTTGAACAATGTTCTTTTCGTGATTTGAATAATGAAAAATTGAAAAAAATGATATTGTAGCAATCACGAAAAGAATATCATCTAAATAATAATACTATTTAAATTACCAAATAATATTATTTTAATAACCACAAAAAGAATATAGTCTGTATTTAGTTCATGATTGGAACACCTAATTCAATCTGGCTATTTGAACTAGAACCTAATAAACCCAATATTTTTTATTTTTTGTTTTATGAACTATGAAGTATTTTTACCTTTATTATTTATTTATTTATTTTACCTTTAATTGAAGATAAAATAGAATAAAAAAAACATGCATGGTAATTTAATTGTGCTGAAAACGAAAACTCCCAAGGTTATTAAATTTAAAAGTAGAAAACGGGTGAAACCGCGTCTCGTCGTATGTAGTAAAAAAGACGGTGAACTCTGAACACCACGTGAAAGATGAAAGGGATGGAGATAGAAAAGGACTAAAGAGGACCTGATATACGCCGTGTGAACATATCTACATTTCCTACGTCTTTTGCTATTTATACACTTTCTCTCTCTACAAAAATAAAACTTAAGACAGCTCACTCCCTTTCTCTCTCATCCCACTTAGCTTACACGCCAAAACCGTGAACTTAACAAGACAGAAAGTGCCGAAAGCCAAGAACGACCGAACGCAAATTACACTCGCAAGTCACAAACAAACAAACACACAACAAATAAAATAAAATGAAAAAAGTGAAATTACATTTTGGTATTTTATAATTTGTGATTAAAATAAATGACAGTTTACCAAAATAAAAATTTATTCATGATCATAATTTTTAATAAATTAGGAAAAGTTCACTTGTTGCCCTAACTATTACAATTTTAGCCGAAATGACCTTTTTTTTTCCTTTTCTTTTTATACAATTGTATTAATTAATGTCTAATATTTTATTTTGATGGATATTTTATTAAGTTTTTTTTTTATTTTGGTATCTCAAAAATATTATAAAAAATTTAAAATTATATTCTTATTTTTTTGGAACCTAATTATATTCTTATTTTATGCAATGTAGTCCCTTAAATTTCAAAAGATGAAATGCTTAGCATAATATTGGAAAATTATTTCTTTTCGAATATTCTTTTCATATTTTCTAAATATTTGTTTCATATTTTGGTTGTAATTATGGTATTAATACAAATAAATAATTTGGATATTTTTTATACTTTTCAATATACTAAATATAAAAATGTAAACCATAAACACAATTTATTATTGACAAACATTTGTTTTTAATTATACCAAAATGTAATTATAAACTAGGATGGAAAATGAGGAATTTAGTTGGAAGACAAACAGGGTAAGAGAGAGAGAGAGAGAGAGGGGTTTTTAGTCTCTCATCTCAAAAAGACCTTTTGTAATTTTGCCTTTTCCCTTACCAACCCCGGTGGGGGCATAGCCCAGCGCCACCACCACACTCTGGGCCCCACCTCACCACACTATCCCATTCTTTCCAATTTTCTCTTCCGTTCTCCCTAAGCACATCATACATCTCCTTCTCTCTCCTCCCATCTCCTTCTCTCTTACGCTTCCTTCACAGACTGGGAACAGCTGTGTTACAGATGAGATTTGGCTTGTGAAGAAATCAAATAACTGGCACGCTCAAGACAAGCCTTCTTTTCTGGCTTTTGGGTCCTTTTTTTGTTCTTTATTTTAAAAGTACATTTCCAATTCGTTTTCCGTTTCCATGTGGGATTTGGGTTTGTAATGGGTTGTGAGTTGAATGGTTTGAAGAGGCGAAGTGGATCTTTGACGAGTTGGGTTCTTCTGGTTTGGTGAAAGATCGGTTTTTATGCTGATTTTTCTTGATTTGAAGTGGTTTGGTTGTAGATTCGGGGTGAGGATTTTTGTGTGTGATGGATACAAGAGGTCGACTTGTTGCTGGGTCTCACAATAGGAACGAGTTTGTGTTGATTAATGCTGATGAAAATGCACGGGTAAGAGGCTTGAAAAATCCCTCATTTTCACTCGTTTGATACAAAGATACCCATTTGCTCATTTTTGCTATTTTGTACTTTGAAGTCTGATGGAAATTTTATGAAATTTGGGATTTTGGTGTTGTTTTTCTATAATTTGTGTACAAATTTGAGTGATAGGATGATGTTTGGGGATTTCTTCTTCTGGGATTTTTTTTCCATGGAAAAAAAATTTCTGTAAATTGTAAAGGGTGCATTTTGATGCTCCCCAGTACTTTTCTAGCGGTCTCCAAAAATTTTCTCGAGAAAATTTCAACTATATGTATATATTTTCTGTCCCAAAGTTGGAAAATCTGTTGGAGTTTTGCATTTGTTGGAAATGTTAATGGGAGGATATTATTAGTTCAATACAAGAAAATTGACTTTTTTAGTACTCTAGATCTACTTAGATCTAAGTCATCGAGACGAAATCCAAAGATGAAAATGCTGAATTGTATCTCCTCAAACTCGAGCAAACAAGGGATGGAAGGATTTCTAGTGTCGGCAGGTGGTAAAACTGTCCGCAGGTGGTCTGTGGACTGGTTTCCAGAGAGGTTATTGGAGTTTTATGGCTATTTTAGCTAAATTCTTAGCCTCTGAGGCTCTGAAAGTGATGCTTAGTTTGGAAGTTAGTGTAATGCATCCAAAATATGATCAGATTGAAGTTTTGTTTTAGAAGTGATGAAAATTTGTGTAAAAAAAGAAATGCTGTTCTGATTTTTAGCTTATCTGGGGTCAGGAAAATTTATTATAATTTGGAGCTTATTTGATTTTTCTTAAAGTGATTATTTTTGTTGCTTGCAGCTTATAATTGTGTTCTAACTGTGCCTTAAAATGGCTTCCTGATATTTGCAGATTAAATCTGTTCAAGAATTGAGTGGTCAAATATGCCAGATTTGTGGGGATGAAGTGGAAATCACTGTGGATGGAGAGCTCTTTGTTGCCTGCAATGAATGTGCTTTTCCAGTGTGTAGGCCATGCTATGAGTATGAGAGAAGAGAGGGAAACCAAGCTTGCCCTCAGTGTAAAACCCGATACAAGCGGCTCAAAGGTGAGAATTTATCTGAATTGTTCTTGTTATAATCTTTGTACCGAATTCCGATTTAATTTGGATCTTCTCTAACTCGTACACAACTTGCAGGTAGTCCTAGGGTTGAAGGGGACGAAGAAGAAGATGACATTGATGATATTGATAATGAATTTGAATATGGAGCCGATGCTTTGGGCCCGTATCAATTCGCAGATGGAACCAATGCATCTGCAATTCCTATGCAGTTCGAACGTGAATCTGCTCACCCTGTCTCTGATATCCCTCTCTTGACTTATGATGGAGAGGTAATTATGCAATTCGTAAATTGCTTGTCTGTGTGTGTATCCTTGTGAATGCCATGTTTATCATATGCATGCATATATAATGTGGTTAACTGAGGTCTTCGTTTTTCCATATTTTAGGTTTCTGAGATTTCTTCTGATCGACACGCACTCATTGTACCACCATTTATGGGTAATGGGAACAGAGTTCATCCAATGCCTTACTCCGATCCATCTGTACCACGTAAGTTACTTTTCAAAATCTTTTCAGAGGCTGGGTAGTTGTCTATAGATGTATATTAATGGATGTTCAGAATTATATTTTCTTCAAGTAGTGACTTTAGTGCTTGCAATATTGTAGTGCAACCCAGACCAATGGTTCCGAAGAAAGATATTGCAGTCTATGGGTATGGTAGTGTGGCTTGGAAGGATCGGATGGAAGACTGGAAGAAAAAACAGAACGATAAGCTTCAGGTTGTAAAGCACCAGGGAAACAATGATGGTGGAAACTTCGGAGATGACCCTGATGATCCTGATTTGCCCATGTGAGTAACCGTTTGGAGTCCTTGTCTCTCTCTTACTGGTTTCTTGAATTTGTACTATTATGACTCTGTAAAAAGTAAAATAGAAAGCTCTCTTGTGCCTAACCATTTATAATAACTTTGTTGTTTTGCTTACTGTATAATTTATGATGTGGTCTAATTACAATAATTTATTTGGTTAAATCAGGATGGATGAAGCCAGGCAGCCACTATCAAGAAAGTGTTCGATATCTTCAAGCAAGATAAGCCCCTACAGATTGATTATAATACTCCGGCTTGTCATCCTTGGATTATTTTTTCATTATAGAATTCTCCATCCGGTTAACGATGCATACGGCCTGTGGCTGACATCAGTCATATGCGAAATATGGTTTGCTGTTTCGTGGATTTTGGATCAGTTCCCCAAATGGCAGCCAATAGAGCGAGAAACATACCTAGATCGGCTTTCACTGAGGTAAATGTGCACTCCTTTTCATTTTTTGCAACTTAATTCCATATTGTCTTTAGATTCTTCCACAATTTTGTAGTCTCCCTCATTATTTTGGTTTAGTTGCCTCATTATTTGCTTTTGATTCTAACAGATATGAGAAAGAAGGGAAGCCATCTGAACTAGCCAGTATAGATGTCTTTGTTAGTACAGTGGATCCTATGAAAGAACCTCCACTAATTACTGCAAACACGGTTCTTTCGATCCTTGCTGTCGATTATCCAGTTGACAAGGTTGCATGCTATGTCTCCGATGATGGTGCTGCCATGCTTACTTTTGAAGCACTTTCCGAGACATCTGAATTTGCTAGAAAATGGGTCCCTTTTTGTAAGAAGTTTAATATAGAGCCAAGGGCCCCAGAATGGTATTTTTCTCAAAAAATTGACTATCTTAAAAATAAAGTTCATCCGGCATTTGTCAGGGAAAGACGAGCAATGAAGGTTTGTGATTTCTTAGCTCGTTGTATTTACGTATTTTAAAAACTATTTTACTATATTTTGTTTCTTGTAGTCACGTGGTTTAGTGATGACATGCCTTTTAAATGTCTGTATCTTGTGTTTTGTTAACACAGAGAGAATATGAAGAGTTTAAAGTCCGAATAAACGGGTTGGTTGCAACAGCACAAAAGGTTCCCGAGGATGGCTGGACAATGCAGGATGGGAGTCCATGGCCTGGGAATAATGTGCGTGACCATCCTGGCATGATTCAGGTAGGGTGGTAATTCTTTTATACGACTGCTAATTTCTTGTGTCATAGTATTTTAAACATTTATGCCCCTTTTTTATGTTGTTAAACTACAATCTTTTATATGCATGGTTTTCTTTTTGGTACTATACAATTCAATGGTCTTACACTGTATCTCATTGATATGTATCGATGGTTTTCAAGGTGCCTAGTTAATTAAATTATTCTTTGTTACACAGGTGTTCCTTGGTAACAATGGAGTTTGTGATGTTGAAGGAAATGAGTTACCTCAGCTAGTTTATGTTTCTCGTGAAAAGAGACCCGGGTTTGATCACCATAAAAAGGCTGGTGCCATGAATTCTTTGGTAAGTTTTTAATACTTAAAAGATCACTTCTCTCCCATTTTCCCTTAAATAATACTTTGCTAATTTTGGTTTGTGTTAATGACTATTTTTTCTTGCTTTTATTTTGAAGATCCGAGTCTCGGCAGTCATCACAAATGCTCCTTATCTTTTGAATGTTGACTGTGATCACTACATCAACAATAGCAAGGCACTTAGAGAAGCCATGTGTTTTATGATGGACCCTACATCAGGGAGTAGAATATGCTATGTGCAGTTTCCTCAAAGATTTGATGGGATTGATCGTCACGACAGATACTCAAATCGGAATGTTGTCTTCTTTGATGTATGTATATGGTTTCTGTTTATTTCAATCTTTTATCCTTGTTTTAAGCGAGTCTAATTTGTGATTGAAAATTTGAAACAGATCAACATGAAAGGATTAGATGGTATACAAGGACCAATTTATGTTGGAACTGGGTGTGTCTTCAGAAGGCAAGCGCTTTATGGATTTGATGCACCTGCTAAAAAGAAGCGTCCGAGCAGGACTTGCAATTGCTGGCCAAAATGGTGCTGCTTCTGTTGTGGGTCCAGAAAGAACAAGAATGGCAAGTCAAATAAGGAGAAAAAGAAGAAGTTGAAGCATAGGGAAGCATCGAAGCAGATACATGCTCTTGAAAATATTGAAGAGGGTATTAAAGGTAATGTGTTGCAAGTTTCTATCATGAGCTTAATATCATTTCTTTAAAACTGAAAATCCCATACTTACCATGACAATATTGTATTTTTATTGCAGAATCAAAGGCTGAAAAATCAATTATGACCCAGACAAAATTGGAGAAGAAGTTTGGGCAGTCTCCTGTCTTTGTAGCCTCCACACTTCTAGAGAATGGCGGTGTTCCTCAAAATGTGAGTCATGCATCTCTCCTGAAGGAAGCCATCCAAGTCATAAGCTGCGGGTATGAGGATAAAACAGAATGGGGAAAAGAAGTAAGTGAAAATAATAAAGTTTATGTTTTGAGGACCTTTTATCTGTAATTTTACTCTGTTCTCTTTATTGGCCTCTAAACATTTCATTGCCAAATCAGGTTGGCTGGATATATGGTTCTGTTACTGAGGATATTCTCACCGGATTTAAGATGCACTGCCATGGCTGGCGTTCCGTTTACTGCATGCCTAAAAGACCGGCATTCAAGGGGTCAGCTCCTATTAACTTGTCAGATCGTCTACACCAAGTTCTTCGGTGGGCTCTTGGATCTGTGGAGATCTTCTTGAGTAGACATTGTCCCATTTGGTATGGCTATGGTGGCGGGTTGAAATGGTTGGAACGCTTTTCCTACATCAACTCGGTTGTATATCCTTGGACCTCCATTCCCTTGCTCGTCTACTGTGCTTTGCCTGCTATCTGTCTTCTCACTGGGAAATTTATTGTCCCAGCGGTAAGTTCTCTTTGCATGATCTTTCTATTGCTGTTGCATCTAGGTCTAGATTATGGTCTTACTCTGTTCTTAATTCAAAAAATGCAGATAAGCAACTATGCAAGTCTTATTTTCATAGCTCTCTTCATCTCCATTGCTGCAACTGGTATTCTCGAGATGCAATGGGGTGGTGTTGGGATCGACGATTGGTGGAGAAACGAGCAATTTTGGGTGATCGGAGGTGTTTCTTCACACCTTTTCGCCCTTTTCCAGGGTTTACTCAAAGTTTTAGCTGGTGTCAACACAAACTTCACAGTTACCTCAAAGGCAGCTGATGATGGAGCATTCTCAGAGCTTTATATCTTCAAATGGACATCGCTCTTGATCCCTCCCACAACTTTGTTGATAATAAATATGGTGGGTGTTGTGGTTGGAATGTCAAATGCAATCAATAATGGTTACGATTCGTGGGGGCCGTTGTTCGGTAGGCTATTCTTTGCTCTTTGGGTGATCATCCACCTCTACCCTTTCCTCAAAGGTTTGCTTGGAAAGCAAAACAGAATGCCTACAATTGTTGTGGTCTGGTCCATTCTTCTGGCCTCAATCTTAACTCTCATGTGGGTTCGGATAAACCCGTTCGTCTCTCGAGACGGGCCGGTATTGGAAATCTGCGGGCTGAACTGTGATTAGGGAATAACTTCAAAATAAAGAGCACTATGGTGGCTTTGTAGCATTCTGTCTAGCATTGTTGGGAGTTGCAGATAAAGGATTGGTTCCTCAAGACAACCAAAAATGTTCCTATTCCAGATTGGGGGAGGGCAAAAGAGGAATTTTTGTGGGTTAAAACATAAAGTTTGGTGGTGTGTAGATACAGGGGTTGAGGTGGGTATGATTATACTTTTTTTTTATTATTTGTTTTATTAATTCTTTTATTTTTGTTAATGTGGGTCTTTAGGGTTTTGTTTATTGTTGTTGTTAGATTTTGTATTCTAGGACACAATTGAAATTATTATTTATTCCCTTGTCGTAAAAAAGGGACTTCATACGTGTCTCAAGAAATCAATGGTAACGTGCATTTCACTTCTATGGACTTGGATGCGCGATGTGTTTAAAGTGATGAGTTCAAAGTAATGTGAAAGGTATTTTTTGTAACGAGTTCAAAATATTATTGCTGACACGCTTTTTGATGTTTGCAAGTCTTGTTGGATTTTATGTCTTCTCTTTACATTTTATGCAAGGCCCGTTTTGCTAAAAGGCCCAAAAAGAAATTGAAATTCAATTAAGGGGATACCCTAAATTTTTTTAAAAAAGAAGATCGGGTCCTAGTAGATTTGGTGTGGGAAAAACAAGGGAGAAAGAGGGCTAGCGTGCTCATCGGGCAAAACATACCCAAAGTAGAAAACAAAATTACCTGTTTGCTTGAGATTTCGGCCGGAGCTCTCACCGCCGGCGACACAAAAATTCTAAGCATCCACTAGAGCTTAAAAATCAACTGAAAGCAGCAAGAAATGAAGCAACAACGAAGGTTTGTGTTTGAATTTTATTTTATAGTTTTTGTATGATTTTTGGATGAAATTGTATTGATTTTTATTGGTTTAGGCTTTGAAATAGTTTATAGATAGTTTATAAGTTGTTTCAGTAAGATTTGTATTGTTTTTAGAGTCGATCTGAATGTTTATGTTTTAGATATGGAATCGAGGAATTTATAGGCAAGCACTATAATACGCAATTTTTTTTGAATGTCACGATGGTTTTTAAAGAACCGCGATAATGACACGAGTGTTGCAGAGTTTTGTTTGTCGTGTCGTTTAAGCACTCGAGTAAATATATTACGCGAGTTACCAAACTCACAATTGTTCGATAATAGGATGTAATTTGAACCACTAGAAAGCAACCTACATGGTGATTGAGTGAAGATTTAAGTCGCAATACGTAGGTGTTCCCGACGCATCGACCCCTAAAGGCCTAGCGTACCTTGTTTGTGAAAATTTAAAGGCAGGTGTAAGTTATTGAAATGGTTGGGAGGCTAGGCAGTATGCGCATTCCCTTATTAGGGGTTCGCCGGAGGATAGTTTTTCACTTCTCCCATCCTATTGTCATATGTTGAAGGTAAAAAATCCAGGAACCATCATTCATTTAGAGGTTGATAACAAATTCAAGTTTATTTTATTTTTATTTTTTATGGTTCTTGACATGGCAATAAGGGAGCTTCATTTAATGCGGAGAGTGATTGGATTGGATGATATATACTTTTTTGAAGTCCATGTGCAAGAGAACCTAGTTGATTACCTTGTCAGGATGAAAACTTCAATTGTTATCCAATTGCATGAGGCGCCATTGATTCAAAGAGGGATGATTCATAGAGCTAGTTTCTTACTGAGCTTAATGATGTTATAGGTGAATCTAACAGTTTAATCTTTATCTCTGATAGTGTGAAACCCTAAAGAATTTCCTGTCACGTATTAAAATTTGTTGTAAACTTAATGAGGATTAATGATAATCTGTGTTACATTATTTTTGTAATTTGCGAAGTCATAAAAATGTGAGCAAGGACTTGCGAATTTTATTTCGACTCACCTGAGTTGTTCTAAACTTTGGGGATGATGTAAACCCTGAGAAATTCGTGATTTTTCATAGTGAATGTTGTCATTAATTGACAGTATCTATTGGAAAATGAAATATATCACAATTAATGCTTTGATGTAGCATGATCAAAGAATTATGATTTTTTTGATGAACAAGAATAAAAAAAAAAATATGTATCCTGTGTACATGCATATGAATAATAATCAAAGTATTATTATTTCAAAATTTCTTCTAATATGATTTTGGTAATACCATTATTATTATTATTATTATTATCAATTACGGATAGTATTTCTAATAATACTACTACAATTACTAATCTTACTATTGTTATTAGTATTATCCATTATTACATTTAACACTATAAATTAACCAAAGAGTGGCATTTTTAATTTCTACTCTTATTGTGCTCATTATAACTATTACTGTAATAATGATAATAAATAACATCTACATGATAATAATAATAATAATTATTGTTATTATAAAAGAATAATGGATGTAAGAGATGGGTTATATGGGCTTAGTCTCAAAATATTGGGTTAAACCCAATGGACTCCAAATGGGCTTTGTAGCCCATGTAATATTTTCTAGGACAAGTAATTGTCTTCTTAAAAAATGTGGGCTGAGATTAATGGGCCGGGCTTGAATTTGTGGGCTTAGCCCATTTCTTTAATAATAATAATAATGAATAAATAAATAAAATTATAACCAAAAAAAAAAAAAATTTGCCCGTATTTTCCGGAGAAATGTTGGCTTTCTTGAAAACTCATAATGAGTAATTATGGGGGGAGATGAGAGAGCAGAACAGGAAAGAAAATGGGAAAGAGAGGGAGAGCTGGGAGAAAATGGAGAGAAATCCGGCGAAGGTGAAGGAGTATTTCGGCGGCACTCTCGGTAAGTTCCGATTGTTCTCTCTCATTTTAGTTGGATTTTCTGTAATATGGTTAGAATAAAGGCTGGGTATAGCTAGTTAGAAAGAGAGAATTTCCATGGCGGTTTTCATTTCGGAGCTACCCACTGGCAGAGAAGCACATCGTTGAGACCGGGAAGACGAGTCGAAGCTGATGACAGTGTTGGTACTGAGGCTTGTGGCGGCGGCGGTGAGGGTCAGGAAGCCATGCATGGCCCAGCTCGTGCATAAGCCCTTGCTGCGTGCGGCTGACCATGAAGCCTCGGAAGCGACTGATTCAACTAGAGGTTAGTGGCGAACTGCCTCCTATGCGCGCGATGCTGGGGGGCCGGAACAAGACAAGCTCGACGACGAGCTTGCTGTTGTGTGAGCTACAAGGCCACACGGCTCGGGTCGGGTGGCAGGCGAAGGTGGCGGGCGAGACGACTGGAAGCTTGTTGAGGGCGTGAAGTTGACTAGCATGGTGGCGGTTGGCTGGTCTGTTCTTGTGGAGTTGCAGGCAGCGACGTGAAAAAGAGAAATGAAGAAGAAAAATAATAAGATGGTGATGCTGATGTGGCATCCTCAAAAAAAAAAAAAAAAAATTTGGGTTGGGTGCTGGTAACGGGCCGGACCAGAAATTTTAAGGGAAGTGATTTTTGGGCTTAGCCCAACTATTTTGTGGGAAAGAAGTTAATAAATAAAATGAAAATTTTAAATAATTGTGCTTAAGCCTATTGGACTTTTGACATATTGGTATTGT
>WUAT03000001.1:2478467-2491956 GCA_010015005.3 Ulmus americana
TTCCTTACATTTTTTTTTCCTTTTTTTTTTTTTTACATCTTCTTTTTCTTTTTCTATTCTTTCTTTTATTTTATTTTTCTTCGCTCCAACAATTTAAATAAAAGACTGTTTGGTTCAGCATTTTGTAGTATTTGAAGTAGGATATTTGAAGTAGTGATTTTGTTTGGTTGAGAGTGTTTGGTTCAGAGTATTTTAAATAGAGTATTTGTAAAAAGTAAGAATTTAATAATAATATAATAGAAAAAAATATTTTAATAAAAAGGTGGTTAAGAGAGGTAATATTTTATTTAAAATATGATAGAGATGTAATATTTTATTAAAAATGTAGTGAAGAGATGTAATATTTTATTAAAAAGGTGATAGAGAAAGGTAATATTTTATTAAAAAGTAGTAAGGTGGTGGAGAAAAGTAATATTCTATTAAAATGGTAATGGAGATAGGTAATATTTTATTTAAAAAGTGATGGAGAAAGGTAATGTTTTATTAAAAAGTAATTGAGAGATGTAATATTTTATTAAAAAATTATTGAGAGATAATGAGGAGAGAGGGAGTTTTTGGAATAGTGTGAGAAAATAAGATCAAGTATTCAAAATACCCCACCCAAACACATAGCGTTATTAATAAAATGAATATGGTATTATTAATGCCCAACCAATCGTAAGCCAAGATAAATTGAAAAATAAAATGCATAGGTGCTAAGGAACTCTCGTACGAAACGAACACATGCATGGTCTTGGGTGTCACACGCGAAAATAATTCTTTTCGACTTCTGATGGTAGTGGCGCCCAGCCCTTGGGGCCACAGCGTTGGGCCTGTTTTTGCCCTTTTCTTACCTTTTCGTCCACCGAACTCGCTCATCAACTCCGTCTTGATTGAGCTTTGTCCCGATGTCATTGATCTTTATTTTTCTCCTCCTTTTAAGTTCAAGAGACCAAAAAATGCATCAAAATAAACGGTGACACCGAAAATAAAGCTTAAGAAATATTAAGACGTAAATGTACAATTTAAACCCTAAATCAACTTTAAATATTAATACACATATATGATTTAAATGCATTTTCTAGCTCTCGTCAATATCATGTATCTCAAAGGATAATTGTTATACTCATTCATTCATGCAAGTGCTCATTCTACACTCTAGTATGTCATCATACATAACAAAATGTAAGAAGACAAAGAGCCCTATAAGCAATTTTCTAAGGTTTTTCTAGAGATAGATAGGGTTCTCACTTGCAAGCTATTTGTATATATCGTTATCCTTTCCTTTGCACCAATCAAAAATGGACAACTATTTGTAATTTCCTTATTAAAGCAGAAATTGTATGTGGCAAGAGTCTCGCAACGTCCCAATTGCCACATTCTACCTTGTTTTCCCATTCCTCCCTTTGCTTTTTGGGATCAAAATGTAGCCTCATGACCGTCACGAATTCCTCCATGTATCATTCTCCTCTAGGGGAAAATACTCCTTCCAATACTTTACTGCCCGTCCTCTTAATAGGTACTCTGCCACTTGCACTTTAAGATGAGATGGCGTCCCCAACGTTTCAAATGTTTCCACCATCTTAGCAATCCAATGGGGAAAAGGCATCCAAAGGAGATTGCCATAATACTCTGGAGGCAATGGTTCGGTTGCCAGAAGTCCGTTATTCTCCGTCGCCATGGAAGGGTCTCAGAATGGTTTTCTGTCACATGAGTCAGTCATGGTATGTCGTTTTGTTGTTTATCATTCTAGGGTTAACATTCTATTTACAATAAAATAGAAATCTATACTTGGACTGTACTATTACTGATGTGGAGCAACGGGAAGCAGGATTCCAGAGAACTACTTTGATACCAACTGTGAGAACCCAACATTGAGGGCTCTCGGAAATCCTTTTTAACTTATTTTAAATGTCTTGAAAATCGGGAAAAGTTTTCTTTATTTTTTCTTTTTAAAACATATTTAAGTAAATTAATATTTTCAAAACTATTCTTTTCACACAGTAACTCTCGTTAAATAATTAGGTCAAAGTTGTATTTATCAAACAAAAAAAAATTAACGTTACCAAAATGGAAACATTGTGCATATATTGCATTTTGGAGTTAAAACATTGATTAGGTCATCAAAACCTTTTTAAATTCATTTCCTATTGTTATCATTCGAAAATAGTGAATATTTAAATACTTTAATGAAATTGTCGCTAGTCTACGAAGCAACTCTAGGGTCATTCTGTAGGATATTATCAAAATAAATATCTACTAGTTAGAGCGACATGTTTTGTCTTTACGAAAACATTAATGATATAAAAGTAATCTTGGCTTAGTCTTAATGCATGATAGCAAACAATAAAATGCAATTTCCAATATTGTAAAGGATCAGAAATGATATCCATTGTGCATTGTTTATCATTGGATATCGCACTTTTGGGCGAGAAGTGTCTGGACTCGCGAAGAGCTGGAGGTGTTTATGGTTTGTGGATGGGAAGTTTGGAATGTTCGTGAAGGTCAGAAAATTAGTGGGCGTGAAGTGGCTTGGATCCCAGGTTACATAGAAGATTTTCGAGCTGTTAGAGCCGCGCCTGCTGTTGCGATGCATGGGAACCGGTGGAGGAAGCGAAAAACAGGCTGGATGTAGTTGCTGCTTATGATGGGAGGAATGAGAGATACGGAGTTGGATGAAGCTGCTTATGAGAAAAGCCAATATCTGCTTATGAGAGATTTTCGAGGTCTTGATTTCTGCTTATGAGAAAAGCCAATATCTGCTCTTTCTTAATAAAGTTGCAGCACTAACCAGTCAAAAAAAGATGGAAAAGCATCAAAGCAGTAACCAGAGCGAACTCGAACACACTTGGACCAGATAAATCTGAAACATCAATCGGATCATGTAGAATTTCTGAAACAAATGTAGATTTTGTGGTTTAGAGGGGTGAAGGCATTGACATTCCTTCATGGTTTCCTTTCTGGAGTCTCACATTCTATTTTTTGTGAGAGTGGTGATGTTAATAGCCAAAACAATCCTTCATTGTTTCTTTTTTGGAGTCTCACATAATTGATGGTGAACTTTGTTACTCATTGCTTGCAATTTTCTACGGAGGTTATCTATCTGCTAGATGCGATTTGTCTTCATGATTTTAATTATTTTTGTTATTTTGTTTTAGAAATTTTAATGCTGTTCTCACTCCTTGGATGTTATTCTAGAATTTTTTTTATTTAAAATTTTTTTTGCTCAAATGCCGCCCCTTATAATTTACTCTTACATCACTTTGCCCCTTAAACAAATTTATTAATCATTAAACCTTTCAATGTTAACAAAATTGCTAACAAAATGAAATTTTCGCGCATATTAGAACATGTTTATCGTGCCAATGGTCCCCAACCTTTAACTATCTTGAGTAATTTTGTCCCCAACTAAAATTTTGTATTCACAGTCTCTACCCTTTAAAAAATGTGAGCTTTTATCATTTTTCATCTATTTTTGTTACTTTTATCCGTTAAATTAACATATCAGACACATGTAAAACCTTTTAGAGATGCGTGTAATTCTAGCAAATGCGAGTAATTCTAGCCAATAAAATAACACAATTATGTATTTTTCAAGTTTAACATGCTTCACTAGTACAAAAATACACAATTGTGTTATTTTTAGTTGATACAATTACTCAAATACACATCTAATGGTCTCATATGTACTGATTTAAATAATAAAAGTAATAAAGTAAATAAAAAGGACAATATCTTACGTATATAAAAGGTTGGGTTTAATTGTTTAAACCTTGTTAGAACACATGTAAACTAGAGGCATTTTTTAAATTTATTTTTCCCCCAGAAAAAAAGTAAATTTTTAATCATTTTTTGCAAAAAAGTTATATTTTAATTCAGTATGGCCTTTTTTCTTCAAAAAAATAAAAAAGCTTTTTAACTCCAAAAACTATATTTCATAAAAAATATAAAAGTTATATATTGGAATGTTACTTTATTAATCAAAAAAAAAAAACTACCAGTTTAAGAAAATTTATGTTTGTCAGAATTTGAAAATAATAATTTTGTTAAAATTCAAAATGCAATTATCTAAGAATTCAATAACTTCCAGACTACTCATACATTTGAACATTACGAGAGTGATTTATACAATCAATTATCGATTATCCAGTATTACATAATAATAATGGAAAAAGTTGTTGAAGATATCATGGCGAGAGGGTTAAATTATGAGATTCAAAATATTTCAATATAAGAAGAAACTAGGAATACAGATTACACAGATTATCCAACACAATAATGACACAGAAATTTGACTGTTACCAACTTAAAAGGCAAATAAATCAAAATCTATTTAAGTAGATGTGTCCTAAAACCTGGGACCAAAAACAAGCTAGCCTACCACCTGAATGTAACCACTTCGAAAGTTGTTCTCAAGGCGTTCAAGCTGCTCCGAACTTGGCCTCGTATACTTGAGGTTGCTGCAAGGATGAACAAAATAATCGTAACACATATATTATAGCTACGAAAATAATAATTATTATTGTTTGCTTCCCAATTCAAAAACAACTATTTGGATATTTTTGAACCTACAAACAAAAATACATATAATTTAAGTTCCCCGTCACACAGACACCCAAACAATCCCCACTATCCAAATTTTGAAACAAACGGTCACCTACTATTTTATACCTTGTATTTTAGATTTATTCTACCATGCATTTTAGATTCAGTCATTTTTATACCTTCAGATTTTAAATTTATGTAAAATTCAGAGGCTCAAATCAAGATTTTGATCTAAGAATTATTGAAAATGGCATAAGTAACCTGTTTGGTAATATGAATAAGACACTAAAACAATTTCTAATGTGAAGAGTATTATGGTCAATTAATAAATTAAAATTGCAACTTCATTATTTTAAAGTATGAATTTAACAATAATTCAAAATTTGAATGAATAAAAAAGACAAAACCCCGAGGGGCCTGTTTCATAGGTGATTCAAATAGCCCCCGTTTGAATCATCCAAGCATGTTAATATCACCAAGCTTGTTCAAATAATGTTTAAATATTCTATCAAACAACAATTCACAATACTCCCTTGTTCAAATAGCAAAATACTCTTCCAAACAGGCCCAAAATGTATGGTATAATTTTTGAATAAGGTGTAAAATAAAAAGTATCCTAATGATAACAGACTGTTTCTAATAGTGAGAGCTACCTAATAACCAGTACAATCATTATGCAACTATGGGCCAACACATGATTTGAAAGCTCATCGGAAACACCAATTGCTAAAGAGGGTGCTAAACATACTATAATATATCAACAGGAAGAAAGGAAAAAAAAATTATATTGTTTAGTTTTCCATTGGTTGAAGTAGGATGTTCAAATTGTACAGAGCCAAACAAAATGATTCAACTTAAATTCCTTTTATCTTCCATCGCTTTTATATTATCATATACCCAGGAAGAATGAAAAAATATATGTCAGGAGAAATAAATTACCATGAACAAGGCTGAAATCTGCCTGCCTGCAAACCATCTCAAATGCATTGAACGCTGAGCAGCCGCTGCTGCTTCTACAGTTTCAAACCGCAAATAAACACAGCCTGCACTATTTCTGTACGACAAAAGAGAGTTGATTAGGTAGAAAATTCTTCATTTTGAAAGATTATGGAAGTGCAGCGCTACACAATGTGGGGACGAGACTAAACATGCAAAAACTGCTAAATCATACTTTTGAGTCTTACAATTACTTGGTGAGTAGACTTCAAAAAACTGACGCAAGAAAATTTTGTTAACAGTCAATCAATGATAGGAAATGATGTGCATTATATACTTACTTGTCCACATAAATATGTTTCACCCTGCCACATTTAGAACATTCTTCTTCTACATCGTCTTTAATATCAATATCAAAATCTGGTTCCGCCTGCGACATAAAATTCCATGTTAATATATGATAAATTATTAATAGCAACAAACCAGAGACAAGATAGTCACAAACCTCAGTAGCAGGATCAAACATATTCTTCAAAAGTAGACATTCGCTAGGGGTTCCAACAGGTATAGGAGCTGCAACTGGCAGAGCTTGAAGAACTGGCGCAGCAGCTTGTCCGTTAATCGGCAAATTAAGGGTACTTGGATTAGGACCAGACCCATTCAGCCCAGGAACACCAAGAGAACTCGTAATACTGCAACAAAATCAAACAATATAACTACACGGTTATTCGAAACTAGGAGGGAGAAAAAAAGATGTAGGAGTCAAACCAACCTTGTGGCAATACCAGAGCGGTCCAGCTTCTGCATAAGTAATGCCCTTGATTGAGCATTTAAAGACTGTATGGAACACACGGTAAGTAAACAATAAATTAATTGTATTAGACATTAATCTTATGTCTAAATTTCTAAAAATCCTCATAAATATCCAGGAAGTTCATTAACAATAAATAACATATCTAAATTAGTGTTCATTAAATATACTCATGAAAATGACCCTACCAAGCCACCGCCATCATCATCATCAAAATCAGCTGATTTTGCTGCAGTATCTTGCGCTCCAACATGATCCGTAACAGATGAGACCTACACAGCCAATGTTAAATGGATGTCAGAATGATTTGTTAAAAGATACTGATTGCCGTAACAACACAGAAAACACACACAATCAAATCCTCCCAAAAAACTATAATGTCTAACATCAAAGATTCAGGAGGAGAAGAGACAGAGATTACCTTAATAGTTCGACCAGCAATGTCCAATTTTCCATTCAAACTCTGAGCTGCTTTTGCGTGTTCTAGTTGAGCAAACTGACAAAAAATGAACAGATGAAAAAGTAAATACCAATAAACAAACAGATAACAATTTTGTACAAAACCAAGAAAGTAACACTGACTTGAACAAACCCAAAACCCTTGCACTGTCCAGTCTCAAGGTCAAGGGGCAATTGCACGAGTTCCACTGGACCAAATGGTTCAAAAATCTGAACAACCAAAACAAAAGTCAGCAAAAAACTAGTCTCAGACTAACAACTGGACGAAAAAAATAAAAAATAAAAAGTATTAGGCATCATAATTCTAATTTTTGTTCTTTAAAATAGCTAGGAAATCAACAGCAAAATATCTAGTTTTTGCATTACCTCTCTAAGGTGAACCTCAGTCATGTTAAAATGTAAATTTCCAACATATAATTTTCTATCAACTGCTCCATATGGTCCTGTAGCACCTGCACTTCCGGCAGAAGTGTTGGATTGAACAAGGTTCTTTTCAGCCTCAGAGGGTTTTACCATTACAGGTTGTCCAAGAAGTAAATGACCAGAGAGTGCTATTGCAACTGGTACAGACAATGCATCATAAAATTCAATGTACCTGCAGTTTAACCAATGCCTAAAATAAGCTTCTCAGAACACATAAGCCAAGATAATTGCAACTAAAACTTACAATGCATATAG
The DNA here is from genome assembly GCA_010015005.3 of Ulmus americana. Lineage (NCBI taxonomy): Eukaryota > Viridiplantae > Streptophyta > Magnoliopsida > Rosales > Ulmaceae > Ulmus > Ulmus americana. The sequence goes on from WUAT03000001.1 coordinate 2,485,876, forward strand.
CAAAGAGATGTAGGGAAACAAAAACTCTAGTGCACAGAGCTCAAGCTGAGTTTCTTTTGATAAATCTGATGACTCATGTAAAAGAAAATGTTAGCTCATCATAGTCCAAATCAGAATGATAACAAATATACTTCGACAAAATTATTAAAATAAATAAATAAACAGGCTGGTTTCAGAAGCAAGGGGAACACAAGCACCATTCAATGAGTTGCTTACTTTATATGAGTATAGAATAATTAAAGGTGGATTTTGACAACTACATCTTCCGGAAGAAAAAAAAAACCAATACCTCAAAGATATAAACAAGGCCACAACTGTTTCTTCCCAACCCAAAAATATAGAAAGAAAAAAAAAAGAAAGAAAGAAAGCTGCCAGGCCTAGTTTCTAATAATCATATATGATTCCATAACAATCAAGCTCTACCAAGAACCAAGGTGATTTGCGCCTTCCAATCCAAAATTGGATGAGCCCAAAATGAAGATTGGACTAGGTTGCACAAGGATACAGAATGGCGCCCTACACACGAAGAGGAAGAAAACTGGAAAGAGGAAAATTCAGGTTCATGTTGTCTACCTTGAGTACGCAGCATGAATTGATTAAACATGTGTGCAAGGTATTCCCATCATCCCTCATCATTATCGCATTGCTAGTCCATTTAAGAATACAGTTAAACTTGATTCTAGAAAGATGACATATTAATAAGTACTTTACAACTACAAATTACATGCACACAAGTATGACATATAGTAAAATACATGCACATACCCAACTCCTTTTGACCGTCTAGAATTCCTGTCCATGATCAACCGTACATCTCTCACCTAAAAAAAAAAAGAGGAAAATGGACATTGTAAGATTAGTATAAACAATTTTTTGCAAAAATAGTTACACACAGATTTGAGACCTTCAGACAGACGACACTATAAAACACCTGATTCAGCTATTCACAAGATAACCACCTAACTCATGCACATTTCACTCACCTCCACTCATGTAAAGACAAAAGAAACTCATTACACTACTTGTGACTGAAGGCAGAGGCAAATGTATCTCAACACATGCATCCATAATAATTGAAGAAGCATCTTATGCAACAAAATTGCAAGCATTCTCAATATCTAGAAAGATGATGTGCATCAAAACACATGCAAACAAAAATGACACAAAAGGCACCATCAGTGGCGGAGCCAGAAGAAAATTTCAGTGGAGGCATAAGTTGAAAGTTAATTGAAGTTAAATATTTTTTTTTAGAGTTGAAAGTTAAATATATTAATTTATAAATTTAGCAGCCATAAATTAAAATAAAGAAAAAATTGAGTGGGGCGTAGTAGGGAAAAGTTAATGCAATAAGAAATAAAAATAAAAATTTAACAAAAAGTTCACATTTAATTTTTTTAAAAATAATTTCAGGGGGGGCATAGTAGGTAAAAATTACTTTAAATGAGAACTAAATTGAAATTTATAAAAAATTTACATCTAAGTGGGGCACTGCCCCCACCTCCCTCCGCCCCTGGGCACACATGATCACATACAATGCATAAGAAGCCAGTAATTTACAAAATGCAAGCAAACAAAAAGACACAAAAGGCACCATGATCACATATAATGAAGAAGAAGCCAGTAATTAACAAAAGAGAAGAAAACTTCAAACTATATAGACCACTAATACAAATGGGGGAAAGAAAAATTAAAATAACTCCACTAACCTTGCCCGCTTTTGAGAAAAATTCATAAACATCTCTCTCAGTTGCCTTCAGTGGCATCTGATATATCAAATTCAAGATAAAAAGAGTAAAATAATCAGAGACAGGGAAGGATTGAAGATAACGAAACAGAGAACTGAATTCCAAGATGAAAAAAAATGTGCTAGTTCTCAACCTGATAAGCAAAAACAGTTCTCTGGTCCCTTTCTGGATCAGCTTCAGGCTCCATTCCATCTTTCTTATCCTTGAACCTCCTGCAGAGACGTTGCATTTAATTCAGTCAACAAAACAAGGGAAAATAATGTAAATCTTCCATATCATCTTTATCAAAAAGAGACAACACAGTATATTCATTCATGGCATTGTTTGACTGTTTTTAAATTTATACATAAACAGATATATAAATCATCTTAAGAATAGAATGACAATGCCTTGATTGCAGACGTAACCTTGCAAAATATTGCATTTCAATCAGCTAAATTACTATCAAATCATTACGCGATCAGATTGACAATTAAAGCACCAAATCTCAACTATATGAGTAAAAATTCAAGCAAAATTACTATTTCCCAAACAGTTTGATTGAAACATATACTAGGAAGTATGTTACTAGTATGGTGCTTTCTGTTAAAAGTCCAATGAAGGGAAAATTTATACCGGGTAAAAGAGAAACAAACAAATTGACTAATCCATGAAGCCCTAATTTGAAGTATGCCATACATGAATCCTAGTTCACGCTGTCTCTCCTAGGGATAAAACATTGCATTATCAGCCATAATCTACTTCATGACAACCACACCAGGCTATCAGATATTGTGAAGAGCAATATCATGACTATCATCTCCTTTGCATCGAGGCATTGAAATCCAACTAACAAGTAACATCTAAGTTCTTTTAAAATAAATCTCAATTATGCCTGTCTTTCTCTTTCTCCGCCAGTCAATTAATAAATAGTGTTTTTCTTGCTGCTGAAAAGCATCTGAATTAAATGCACCTTGATTATAATAAAAATTAAGATTCCATGAAAATATCAAGATGCAATAAGTTGATGCAAGCAGACCACATTCTTCAGTTGAATGAATATCACAACCGTGGTTTAATCATCTAATCTACACGTACCCTATTGTTTCATCCATAAATTGTATAAAAAAAATCTCCTAAAAAAGTCAAATATTTGTGTCAAGTCTTTCAACAAATGAAAATAAAGTAACCAATGGCATACCATAGCAAATAACATACACAGAAAGTCAAAGGACGATCTTCCAGCTAAACAGAAAAGCATCACTGCAGCTTTACCAACCCGATAATTCATATCCTCTTTCATTAACTGATAGATACCTCGGGGGTATATTTGTAATAGTGGAGGGGTGAAGAAGATTCTAGTAATTGGGGGGTTTAGAGTATAAATAGTAGAGGTATGGTAGCAGGAAGATGTGATTTGTTGAGAAGGGAATTGGTACTGATTAGGGAGGTTCAGAGGTCCTCGAAATCCTCTGTTTATCCTTGTTTTCTGCCATTGTTAGTGCTATTAAGTTCTACGATTTCCAGCTCTCCATCATTAACATCTCACAATCCATGGAACTTATAACTAAACTAACAAGTCTAATCGACAACCAAAAAACCACCAGTCACAAACTCAGATTCAGTAGAGTCTTAAATACTTAAAATTCTTTCATATAAGGTAAATTATCACTTATCCCATACGTAATTCAAAACTCAAGAAGCAAAAAATGTATTATATTATTTTCAGCAAACCAGATAATGAAATAGGTTAGTGCCCATATGCTCTTTGAAGATAACTCTAACTCTTCATTCATTAGATTTTAAGTTTCAAGTTCAAACTATAGAATAACTTCAAATAAAATATAAAAAACCCAACGGAAGATATTAGATCAAAAAGAACCATTACCTGCTCTCCCTCGTCTCAATTTCTCTTTCCCTCTCTCTTATTTCCCTCTCCTTATCACGAACAGAGTGACTCCTACTTCTCCGAGACCTCTCTTCGCGATCGGACTGGCTCCTGCTCCTGCTTCTCCGAGACTTTTCTTCTCGATCAGTCCGGCTCCTGCTCCTCCTGGACCTCTCTCTATCCTCCCTTTCTCTCCTCTCCTTCTCCCTTTCCCTTTCCTTCTCTTTATCTCTATCCCTCCTCTCTCTATCTCTATCCCTCTCCTTCTCCCTCTTATCTTTGTCCCTCTCTTTATCCCTACTACTCCTCTCCTTCTCCCGATCCCTCTCCCGCTCTCCCTCTCTCCGGTGGTGCCGATCCTTCTCGCGGCCATTCTCGTGCTCCTCCCTCGACCTCTTGCTCCTCCTATCCTCATCTTCGCCGCCGGCGACATCGTCATCTGCATCTCTCTTCCGGTAGCTTCTCTCGCTCTTCTCGCTGCTCTCCTTCCTCGACTTCCGCTTCGAATCTCGGTCGTCGTTCTCCTCGACGGTCTTCTCCAAGTAATCGTACTCGTCGAAGTCCATTATCGAGCCCTTCGAATTCCTCTCCAAGATTCGTCCTCTGAGCTAGGGTTTTGATAAACCCTAGATTTTTGTTTGCAGAAACGAAATTGGTAGAATTGGGAATTGAAATTCTAGGGTTTTGTGGGGGTTTGTAGAGAGGAAAATAGAGGATGCGATTTGGTTGCTGCGGAAGAAGCTCGCCTATTATCTAGGAACCTGGTTGGGAGTGTAATTTTGTTAATATATGGTGGACTTGTTAGGAATTAAATATGTTTCCGAGGATAATACACCTTGGATTTGGTACTTAAAAAATAGAGTAACGGGCTCAAATGCCTCTTTTATATTTACTCATATTAGCACTTTGCCCCCTATTATATTTTATTATCACAAAACCTCTCACGTTATTATTTATTTATTACTAAACCCTTCATATTATTGTTTACTGTCGTTTTGTTCATAGATAGATAAATTTTAATGAATGACGTAGCACAGGGACATGAAGAGTATTGAAGTAATTTCATGGAGTTAATGGATTTCTAAAGCAAAAGATTTGTTCTTCAAATGGCAGTTAATGGAGGAGTGGCAACGAAAGATTCCTACAGAAGATCTTAGCGAAGGATCCTTGCAAGGGATCATTTGCGGAGGATATATTCCGAAGGATTAAAGTCGGTGTAGTTGAGCTATAAATATTAGATTTTCTTTGTAAATTGTAATTCAGAACTTTTCTAGTGAGAATTTAGAGAGAGATTGAGACCACTCTGAGTTATATTTTTCTCGTATTTTTCCTTCTCTTGATTGTTCTTGAGGGATTTTCTGTTTGATCTATTAAAGTTGCAATCGAAGAGGAATTTATTGTTTGTGCAAAATTCTCCACGAACAGTTCATAAAAGTATCTCTTGTTATAGGGGCCAATTTTTAACAGTAATGCCAATAAATAGTAACATGAGGGGATTTAGTGACGAAAAAAATAATAAGGGAGTAAAGTGCTAATTCGAGTATACGAAATAAAGTATTTGCGCCAATAAATCTAAAAAATAAGATTTATTGGGAAAAACTACATTGGTACCACTAGTTTGACAAAAAGTCAAAAAGACCTCTAATTTTTAAAAATATCAAAATCTATCACTTTATTTTATACAAATTTCATTTTGGTACACTGAACGGCTCTATTTTTTAAAATCTCAATTTTACCCTTAATGAAAGCATGAATAACTCTAATGTTAATGTATTCTTATATCCAAATGGTATTTCTTAATTTAAAGAGGCAAAAACTATTAAAACATTATAAATTCAAATTCAAATTTCAAAATTAAGGGTAAAAATGTCCTTTTAAGTATCCAAACAACTTTTAAGGGTACATAATTAAATTTGTATCAAATAAAAGGGTAGATTTTAATATTTTTGAAAACTAGAAGTCCCTTATGACATTTTGTCAAACTATAGGATACCAAAATGTACTTTCTCGACTTATTGGCGCAAATTCTTCTTATTCTTTAAACAAATTTGCACTTTTCTTCTACCCTATTGTTTCTATTCATTTGCAACAAATCATTGACAAAATTAATAGTGGGCCTGTTCGATAGGGTATTTTCCCCATCATATTATCTCTATTCCAATACTTTTAGTATTGGGTTGCTGTTCGTTTCAGTGTTGGGCCAATACAAAAAATAGAAGTGAGTTCTCATTCTATTCAAACCCATTCTGAGGTAAGGTTCGCTGTTTTCACTCCATGTCCCCCTTCAGACCAGTATCCCCTCGATCCTGTGCTTATCGCCCATCCCTCACCCACCCCGCTGTCTATCTTCACCGGTCAGCGGCATTATTCTTGTTCGAGTTTCCGCGTGCATCCATCGCCCTATATCCTTGTCTTATTTTTCCTCTTATTCTTTAGCAGATCGCACCGCCGCCGTCCTCCATCGATCAC
>WUAT03000001.1:2499474-2512484 GCA_010015005.3 Ulmus americana
GGGTTTTTAGTGGAGTAACTTCCGGAGTTAATAATCGATTAGAAAATTGACTTGGAGTTAATTTATCTATGATTATTAGAGCTTGATTATATATGTCCAGCGGGTCCCTTTGCTAGCTCAAATAACCCCAACCAATACTAAGTATGAAAGTTCTAGGTCAACCGAATAATCGTATGGGTTAAACGGATGATCGGATGAACTAAAGGCTCTTGGAACTGCTCTCTGTCGGTTTTTGGGCGACCAAAGGTTACACTACCAAGCGCCCGGATGAAGAAAAGCGTGTACGGATTTCGGATCCCAGCTTGTTTTTTTCTATGTTATATTAATGATTTATTTGTATTTTAAATGCAGATAATTTTAATATAAGGATATATATTTAAATAGAGAATATCTATAAGAGATAATAAGTTTAAATATTTGATTTTGAACTTTAAATCTTATTCGAGGATATTTTCATTTGAATTTATTAATTCAGATTGATTAGTTTATTTAATTAGATATTTTCACTTTGTGATAATATTTAATTAAATAGAAAAATATTGATCGCGTGTGATCTGAATTAGGGTTTCTTTATTTAATATCTTTATATAAGATATTTAATTAAGAGAAGACATAGAAAAAATGTACGCTCTGAGAAAAATATTTCTTAGGGTTTCTGAGAGACAAGTGAGGTAGAGAAAACTTGAGATCCAGTAATCTCCATTGAACTACTAGATCTAGTGAGGGTTTTATCTGGGAATTGCTTCGCCAACTCTAGGCTCACCATTAGGGATCGGCCTAAACCCATCAATAGAAGGAACCCATGGATCATCCCATAAATTAATAAACACTCTGTTTCCCACCCAAAAAAAAGCTCTTGAAAATATAAGGTCTTTTGTAGACAAAATGCTTTTCCAAAAAGGGGAGTCACTGTTCGAAGGTGAAGTATTAAAAAACTTGTTGCGAAGCATATACTGAGCTCGAAGAATCAAACAGCAAAGGGAGTTGTGGCCCTGAAGGAAATTCCATGCCCATTTGGCAAGTATAGCCCTATTCAAATCACGCATTCTCTAGAAACCTATGCCTCTACATTGCTTGGTTGACAAATATCACACCAAGCTTTAAGGCACATGAGTTTTTTAGAGTCAGAAGCAACCCGCCAAAAGTTACGGATAATAGCATCCAACTTGGAGCATGTAGAAGAGGGTAATTTCATCGTTTGCATAGCATAAACGGGGAGAGACAGGGCCACTGATTTTATAAGAACCAATCTTTTGACTTTTGAAAGCTCTTTAGTTTTCCACCCAGTTGACTTAGCCTCCAAATGCTCACTCATAAAGGTATAGTCTTTATTTGTACAGGACCTAAAAAGAGGGAGCCCCAAATAAGTGTTGTTAGGAGTGATCCCTTCAAACCCTATCAAGGCCATGACTAGACCTGCGACTTGGCTATTAGCCCTTGCATTGAAGAAAATATTGGACTTTCTCGGGTTGAAGGCTTAGCCAGACCAACTGCAAAAAGTGTCCGAGCATTCTTTAAAGTAAAAGCCCTTATCCACTGAAATTTTTTCCATAAGGAACACATCATCAGCAAAGAACATGTGATGAAGAGCTGGGGAATGATGATTTAGCTTGAACCTAGCAATATGTCCAACTGCCACCTTCAAGATGGTTAACTTGGAGAGAACTTCCATGCACATGATAAACAAATAAGGAGATAAGATCCCCTTGCCTAAGGCCTTGCTTCAGATGAAAAGATCGGAAGGGAGCCCCATTAAGCATCAAGGTCATAGAGATGGTAGACACACAAGTGAGGACCCAATTAATCCAATTCTGGTGAAACCCAAAAGCAGAGAGGATAGCCTTAAGAAACTTCTAACTTAGGCAATAGTACACCTTTTGTAGGTCAATTTTTAGGGCCATCCAACCATGAGCCCCACTTTTCCTCTTTATAGCATGGATGACTTCTTGAATAAGAACCGAGTTGTCATGGATGGAACAACCAGGCACAAAAGCATTTTGGGTTGGGCAATTAAGTTTATCAAGGAGAGGCAAAACCTGATTAGCAAGGATCTTGGAAATGATCTTGTAGATGACATTACAGACATCAATAAGTCTAAATAGATTGATGGAGCTTGAGTTCTTGCCCTTTGGGACAAGGAAAATATTGCTCTTGTTCAAAGAAGGGTGAAGATTCCTTGTGAGAAAGAAGTTCCTAACCATGGCGACAACATTTTCATCGACCATAGCCTAATAAGTTTTGAAAAAATAGGGCTAGCATACCATCCAAACCAGCAGCTTTGATGGAGCCTATATGGAAAACAATTTCCCTAATTTCATCTCCATTTGGTATGGCAATGAGTCTCACATTTTCCTCAGCCAAATAAAAGGTTGGATAATTTGATTGAGATCTACATTAGCATGAGTTGTATCTTCATCATAAATAGCTTGGAACTTATCCATGAAAGCACAGCTAATGTGATCTCGAGAGGTTAACCAAACCCCCGAGTCATCCTTCAAACAATCTATTTTGTTATGCTTTCTTCTAGCTAAATTATTCAAGAAGAAGAACCTAGTGCACTGGTCTCTTTCTAATTGGCAATTTAGCTGAGATTTTTGGAACCAAAGCTACTCTTCCATTTTTAGAAGGTGTTCAAGGTGATTTCTCATATTGGTTTTTGTAATAGCGGCACTGTCGTCATAATCAGGGGATTTTTAGGCCAAAGAAAAAGCATCCCTAGTAGTTTTAATATTAGATTGAAGGTTGTCGAATTGAGTTTTGTTCCAGACCCATAGAGCTTGTCTGCAAGCATTCACACACATACAAAACCGAGCAGGGGGAGAATGGTGAGCCATAGACCACCAAGCATGGTTGACAACCTAGAAACTGCGTTTATCCTCAATCCAAGTAGCTTCAAAACGGAAAAGCTGTTTAGCAAAAGTGTCTTGCCCAAACAAATGAAGAATCTGAGGACTATGGTCTGATGTTGTCTGAGGCAAGACACAGATAAAGGCATTTGGGAAAGAATTCCACCAAGCTTTGTTAGCTATAGCCCTATCAATCTGCGATCTAACTCTACTAGTACCTTGTCTGCGGTTAGACCAAGAGAAATTAAAGCTAGAAGAAGGTAAAAGAATCATACTAAGATTATCCATAGCCGCACGCATTCGACGAGATCCAGAGTCCATTCCAATGCCACTGGAGAGATCACTACTATGCTACCCATTGAAGTCCCCAATGATTAACCAAGCTCCCTAGAAGTGATCTGGTATCAATAGATTGGACAAACTCAGTGTTATCTTATAAATCCAAAAATAGCCACACACAAACACACAAAAGAACCCTTATTTCCTAAAACCCCTATGTTTGGGGGTATTTTCTAAAGGATACGTGGCAATCATCAGGAGAAGCAACATGTCTCAGAACTTAGCATAAAGAATGGTTCGGATGAAAGAGAGAATAATGTCATTTAGAAGCCCCTAAAAGTGCCTCGGATGGCGGTGAAAGTTGAAGGAGATCGAATGCTTCAGAGGGTGTTGTTCGAAGCAGAGGGATGTAATGCAATTAAAAGATAAAGATGGCGTGGCTTAAGTGATTGAATTTCAAGGAAGTTAATTGTGAATTTTTCCTATAAATAGGAGTAAAAGTGTAGAATTATTCATTCATTCTCATTATATTCTAGAGTTCTCCATTTTTCACTTGTAAACTCTCTTTAGAACTAAACACTTATAACACATTTGATCGAAGAAGTGAATTGGAGTTTGAAGGTTTATTATGTATGTGAAAATCTTGTTGCAAACATTGACACTCTGTGGGAATCTTGGAAGAAAAGCTTCAAATTCTTGAATCTTTTCTTTCTAAAAGTTTTGATTTTTGTCAAGATTTCTCACTTTGAGAGATTTTCTAGCAAAGTTGTCTTTTTGGATATTTTTCGTGGTTTAGATTGAATTTCGTTCCGATTGATCTTTGATTCACTTTAGTTCTAGTTTACTTAACTTTTTTTTTTTTTTGCATGTGAGGATAATTCAACATAATGGTGAGGAAGAAGAATTCACAAGTCTCGGTGACTGAGAATCATGAGGAGGAAGTTAGCATCAATTTGATGGGAAATTAAAAGGTAATGTTAAAAACGATGGAAATGCTAAGGAGGTATAAAGAGAAAACAAGTGAGGCTGATAACTCAGTCGTGATGATCAAAAAACAGTTCAAAGAGCAATTTGTAGCGATTTAGGTAGATAATCGTGAATTGAAGGCTCAGATTAATAAACTAGAGAGGAACATTGAAGAAGAGATGGAAGAAAAAAGGGAGTTGCGAGCTGAGAAAGATAACCGCGATCGCACTAAAGAAGTTTCAGAATCTGAAAGCTATGGGAGACAATTTCATTATAGGAGACACTCTGAGAGAAGGTAGAATAATCATGAGAAGGAAAGAAGCCTCCATTATGCAAGAAAAAGCCACCACAGGAGCCAATCCCGCAATGAGAAGGAAAAGATGGAGATTAATGAGGAATTGATTGCTGAAGTTACAAAGAGACTTAGAGGTGTGCAGACTCAAATTTCATCAGACCTTGGCAGATATGGCGATTTGAGGGATGTCAAATTCTCCATTTGCGGAATGGATTGAGGAAGAGCTCAAACCAAAGGATTTTAGCCCTCCAACTTTTGATAAATTTTGTAGCAGGACCAATCAAATCTTGTATCTGATATAGTTTAGGTAGAAGATATATATTGAAACGGCCAATGAGGCTTTGATGTGTAAGGTCTTCTTGATGACTTTAGTAGGAAATGCCCTAGCTTGTTTTATCTATCTCCTAGCAAGATCAATCAATGGATTTGAAGATCTAGGGTGAAAGTTTGTGGAGCAATATTACAGAAACTGACCTTAGGAGGTTACAATGGTAGACTTACAATTAGAATAGTGATATGATGAGCCTATGAGGAAATGCATGCAAAGGATCTCAAACAAGATTAATTAGATTCATAACTTGGACTCTCACTTGGCAACAAATTTCTTTATGAGGGGATTGGTCAATGACTCCTACATCAATGAGGATTTTCTAAAAGTTCCACCTTATGACATGTCAGAAGTAAAAAGCAAGTTAGATGGTTTGATCTGAGTCATGGAGAATCATTAGAGGACGGTGCAAGTTGTCGCAATTGTTGCTTCAGAGGCCCCTGGTAGGAAAGACAATGGTCCGAGGGCTTCTTAAAAGAAAAATTTTAGGGATGACAGGCTTCTGAGGTAAGGGGAACAAAAGGAGGTCAGGGCCGTCAAGCCAGTTGACAATAAAAGGAAGAATTATTTCAAGTATGAGGAAAAAATCTACAAAAGACCTCAGATGAACAATGATAGTTGGGTCCATGAATTTACCATCCCTCAGGATCTAATTTTTGAGAAGATAAAAAATCGGCGGTTGTTGAGGGAACCATACCCGATAAAAACTCTAGAGCACTTGAGGAATCTAAGCCTCTATTGCACCAATCACAAGGATTATGGTCATTCAACCGCAAGGTGCATATCCCTCAATGAACAGATGAATACTGTAATGGGAAAGGGAAAGTTACTGGATTATTTAAAGAGGAAAATTAAGTCGGAGCCTCAAACTTTCTCCTAGGATCTCAAATTTAGGCAGAACAACAACCAATAAGGGGAAAAGTCTGAAGTTGGGACAAGTAAGGCTGCATAAAGAAAAGAGCCTCTAAGAATTATGGCATATGTGAGGCAGGAGAGTCGTGAGGAAGGCAAAGGGCACTATAGGTAGTTTGGGGACCGAACAAAGGAAATGAATCTAAGGATCTAGGTTTTGGGATTCGATATGAACAATGTTTTCGAGGGAATAGCAGAGGCAGTATACAAGGCTCCGATAGTGTTTATTGAGAGGGACTTTGAGTAAGTAACTATTCCTCATGCCGATCCATTGGTAATTAAGCTGAGAATTGTTGATGGAATTGTCTCAAGGGTGTTAGTAGATGGGAGAAATAGTTTTGACATAATCTTTTCGGAAGCATTTCAGAGGATGGAAGTAGATAAAATTATGATCCGGCCAACTCATTGTTCATTGCTAGCTTTCATCAATTCAAAGGTGAAGCTAATGGGGATAATCACTCTGCCAGTCTATGCGGCTGAAATGGTGGTCATGATCACGTTCATGGTGATGAATACTTCTTCTTCAATGAATGTAATCATGGGAAGACATTAAATCCATTCAGTGAAAGGAATAGTGTCAACCATGCACCAAGTAATGTGCTGCCAATCGCCAAATGGGTTGTACTCTATTGACATCAAGGGGGATTAGACACAGTCTAAAAGATGTTACAACATCAGTCTTGGAGAGAGCTGCAATAGATGAGTGAAGATCAAATCAAGAGGTTTGAAAGGCCAAAGATAAGGCGGAGGAGGATGCCAAATAGCAATTAAAAGACTACCTGCTAGCCTATTTGAAGAGAGTTGAAGAAGAATTCGACGAGCCAGAAATTACTATTGAAGAATTAGAGGAAGTGATTCTAGATGAGACTTAGCCAAAAAAGAAGGTGCCGGTGGGGGTCATATTGTCAAAAGAAGAAAAGCAAGAGATAATAGATCTACTCAGAATAAATAAAGATGTAGCAAGCCACTGTTTGAATATAGATCCAAATTTTCCCTGTGTCAGGTAGAAGCAGAGGAGGTTTGCTCTAAAGAGGAATCATATTATTAGTGACAACATTGACAGGCTGTTGGAAGTCGAAGCTATAGAACCTTGTTCAGCTGCGGTCATTTTTTTTTAATCCTCACTAGGTAGGATCTGCAAAATAAGATACCATAAGTAAGTGGCCATGGGATTGGCCTCCCAGTAGTATTATGATGCTTAAAACAGTTGATGTGACAATAAAGAGTAATTAGGCTGGGAATAATGAGAAGCAACATCCATTTGCCCAAAATAGTTGGGGTATTTATAAGAGTTCTAAGTAGATGAGGGTGAGGGCATCAACCAATGAGATGATGCCAGAGTTGTCATTAGTTAGGTACAACCAATGTGGTAATGTCAGACCTCCCCTTTGGAAAATATAGCTGCTCATCTTTCATTTTAGTGAGAACATGTGTCCAGACCGTTAGTAGTTCCATTGCAAACGTAAGTACTATTTTGTTGCCTTTTTAGAGGCATTTGTAGATTCTGTTCGGCACCCGGAGGCATATTCAATTTGGTACCAATGGATACTTGTTGGCATGTTCGCCTCAGTACTTTTCTGCCTCTGTGTGGTTTTCGCTTGCTTATGGAAGGGTCTCCTCTTGGTCGGCACCCTGTGTAGCGGCCACCTCAGTATTGCCTACTCGAAATGTATCCAAGTCGGTAACTTCTTGTGGTCGGGATGTTGCAGGAAAATGACCCCTCAACAAGAGATTATTTACATTTACCCAAATTTGCCCTACTCCAAATTAAAGGTCATTTTTGTCCATAAAGTTCCAAACGGCTAGCATGAAAACTCGGACCATTTCACGAGGTGTAAACATTAGTTTCCGTGCGCACACCTTGCGCACAGCAAAAAAACCAATACCATCTTTCCACGTCAGCACGCTGTAACGCTCAACCCACACCTTCTCTCTCCATTGTCTATTACCCGCGAGATATACAAAGACCGAACAGAGCCTTTCCACCATTCCCGTTTTCTTCTCAGACCTCTCCTACACAACAATTTCCCCAAATTCCAATTCTACCCTCGGATTTCCACACAATTCCGAGCTTGCCCCTCCCCCCATGGCTCCAGCCACCTCCTCTTCCATGGCGGCGGCGGCGGCAGCTCAAGCTCAGAGGATGATTCGCGTCAACGGCTCCCGCCGCCGGACGTCGGCACCGTTCCTCCCCTCTCCGCCGCCATCGCCAATGAAGAAGAAGTTCAAGCCCTTGTCGGAGGTAATGGCGAGGGCTAAGTTTGCGATACTTGATGAAGATGAATACAATAACTTGAGCTGCGAGCAATGTGGCTCCGGCGAAAGCGCCGACCAGCTTCTCCTTTGTGATAAATGTGACAAAGGGTTTCACATGAAATGCCTGAGGCCGATCGTCGTTAGAGTGCCGATTGGATCGTGGCTTTGCCCAAATTGCTCTGGACAGAGAAGAGTAAGAAGTAGGGATTTTATTTATTTATTTATATTTGTTTTCTTCTATTATTATCTTTGTTGTTTTGGGATGGAAATTTTGGTTGTTTGATGTTTAACTTGAGAATGGTGTTTCTGTTTGTTATTTCAGGCTTATCCCAGAAGAAGATTATTGATTTTTTTCGGATTCAGAAATCTGCAACTGTGAAAGATAAATGTATTTCTTCTCAAGGTATAATTTTTATTAGTTATCATAAAATAAATCAATAAATAAATAAAAAATTTCCCTTTTTTTTTTGTTTATGATTATTTGATCATGGTAATAACTTGTTTAGGTTCAAATGTAGTAGTTTCTATCATTGTAACAGTGTAAAATAAGACATATAAGTTATACAAGTATTGGGTTTAGAATAGGTCAAGTGGTGTAGAAGCTCTTGTAGCTCAATGTTGTATGAGGAAGTAAAGAATTGGGCATTAAATAACTTATTTAAAGAATCTTTAGTAATTGTAAAGTTAGTAAGGTTATCTTAGTTGTATCTAAGGACTTGGATTGAATCCCGTCTTCACCGGGGTGGGGGAGGGATAATGGGAAATGGATGAGGTTTAGCTTCCATTTTGTAACACAGCAATAAAAGAAAAGAGAAACAAGAGCATTGACGAGCTTTAGAAGCCATGGTCCTATTCGCTTTTTCTTTCATTAGCTTATTTTATGTAGAGATAATCTTTAGTCTTTGTTATGGCTGTTATGGCTTGATTTTTAGATGCTAGAAAGCGCAAAAGGCGATCAGGATCATTAGTGTTGCAAAAGAGAAGAAGAAGATTATTGCCATTCATTCCAACAGAGGATCCAGCAAGAAGGTTGAAACAAATGGGTTCCCTTGCTTCTGCTTTAAAAACATTGAAGATGGAATTCTGTGATGAGCTTACTTACAGGTTTGGCATGGCTCCTAGATCAGCTAATCAAGCCGAATTAGAGGATGGTGGCATGCAGGTTTAGAACCTCACTCTTTTTTCTTGTGTCATCAAGAACTATTGGTTTTTATCATATGGTTATACATTGATATGTCATTTCATCTATTACGGGTACGTGCTTTTCCCTTACAGGTTCTTTCCAGAGAAGATACCGAGACCTTGGAACTCTGCAGAGCCATGAATAAAAGCGGAGAATGTCCTCCTCTTGTTGTAGTTTTTGATTCTTGTGAAGGGTACCTATATTTTGAACTTTATATTCATAGTGCTAGCAATTGTATACGGTTACATAGATTATTGAGTAGGTTCCTGTTGAATTTTTTATGTAGTTTTACTGTTGAGGCTGATGATCCAATTAAGGATATGACATTAATCTCGGAATACACTGGCGATGTGGATTACATTAAGAATCGAGAAAATGATGATTGTGATAGTATGATGACCCTTCTCTTAGCAACAGATCCTTCTCAGAGTCTTGTCATCTGCCCTGATAAACGTGGAAACATTGCTCGCTTTATCAATGGCATTAACAATCATACTCTGTAAGCCCGTGTCTCCTTTCTCTCAATGTCAATATTCTGTTGTAGAGCTAGAAAAAGAAGCAAAACTATATGTTCAACTATTACTGTTTTTACTCCTCACCACTAGTTGTTTAGCAACATCTATCTGAACTCATAATGGTCTCACTCTCTTATGATTATCCGGTTTTCTGCAGGGAGGGTAAGAAGAAGCAGAACTGTAAATGTGTGAGATACAGTGTAAATGGCGAATCCCGAGTGGTTTTGGTTGCTACTCGCGATATTGCTAAAGGAGAAAGGCTATATTATGACTACAATGGATATGAGCAAGAATATCCTACTCAGCATTTTGTCTGAGACATATAGAATAAAAGATGGATTTGATTTGGGTCCAGATAGATCCCTTTCGCGGGGAATTTTTCTTTCCTTTTTCCTCCAAAAATTCAATTCTCTCACCATTGTTGTTGTAGAGTCGACATTTTTCTTCTAATTACTATGAGAAAAAGTTAATTGTAGTCCGTAGATGGGAAAAAATTTCTTGAAATTTATCCATTCAGGAAATTTACAGAAACTATACTGCAAGGAACTTGTGTTTCTAGTAAAGTTTTCAATTCTAGCCTTGAAACAAATATTAAACATTAAATGTGTCAGATTCATGGCCATTTGTGATTACACCAAATGCGCAGAATTTGAGCCAAATTTGGCTCTCTTACTCAGCTTGAGCTTCATATCCTTTGTGCAGAGCTTGATATTATGATGTTTTATTCCCTTGAGTTTATGTTTTACTTTTCACTTTAATTATGTTGTTTCTTTCACAGTTTTGGAACTTTATATTTGACTTGTTTTTATGAGATGTGAGCTATTTGTATGCTTTGTAGAATAATCAAAGATTAGGGATTAGGATTGCTTGTGTGGTTAGAACATACTTGTCTGTTTCTTCTCAGCCAAAAAAGCCTTCAACTTACACCTAGAGAAATGGCGTAGCCCCGGAGACACTAGTTAATAATCTCATTCAATGTTATGTCATCTAGTCAAGTAAAGTAGACGGGAATTCTCACATTTTCTTTCACTAACGGTGGAGATCTAGAAAATCTCTGGAATTGTACGAATGTGGAAGGAGAGTTGCATTTAGAATATTCAAAGAGGCATAACCGATGTGGAAAGATGAGTTCCCTTCCCCATAAAGCTTAAACGACGTTAACTAATTTATAATTGTCAACTAGTGTTGAATTGACTTTGCTTCCTTTGAAACACTTGTGCTCTCACAACTAAAAGTCCACAATTGCGGTAGAAAAGTATTTAAGCAGCAGTTTTAAGTCTTGAGAAACAAGTTTAAGCCTCTTATTTCAGCATCGTTGGTAGTAGCATGGGATAATTGTTATAGTGGGAGCTAAAGTAGCAACTAGCAGAAAAGTTAATAGTTATGATTGTAATAGACTTTGATGGAAAGGGTTCTAGAAAATGTGAGAGATTGTTACTAAAATAGGATGAGAGAAGTCATTTGCAAAGTGTTCAACACGGTATTTGAAGCTAATGAGTATTTGGGTTGAAAAATGTTCAAGAATGTGTCTATGATCAGTACTTGTTCTTTATCACCGGTAACATAGGTGACATAATAAAGTAGGGGTGCACAACAATTCGCGTTACGGTTTTACGGGAGGCTTGGGCGATTTTTAAATTTTTTCGGTTTGAAAAAATCAAAACCAAAAACCGCTTGACGGTATGTAAGTTTGGTCTTGGAGGTAAACGGTTCTTTTGGACCGTAAATTTATGTAATTTCACATTAATATAAACATGAATTGACATTAAATAAAAACTAATAATAAAGATTTATAGCAACTAGTTAGTTATAATTAACCTATACTGCAATCTAGTTACTAACAAGTGACGGATAAGACTAATAAAGTTACTAACAAGTGATAAATAAGACTAATAAAGTTACTAGTCATAAATATATACGAAAAATACTGTACATCACTCGCCATCCCAGGTGCAAAATTTTCATCAAATGCTAAGCAAGTTCATAGCAAACAACCGAAACAAAAAACAGATATAATTAAAGAAATATATTTTAAAACATAAATAAATAATACATTCAAACATTTATTAATAAGGGATCTTAACTGTAGCTGTATCATTAATTTGTGAAAAATTATTCAATTAGGCCATTAAGATAGACAATTTTAAGAAATGATCGGGCAGTTTGAGACATGATTCACCAAAATCCTATCATATCTTATCATATTTTTCAAAATTTTCTAAAAAGCTATTATTTTCCTTATTCTAACTAAAATCTCATTTTATCCTATTATGTGGACCCTACCACCTTTTACATCATCTTATTTTATTTTATCATCTTACACATCTATACTCTACCACATTTTACATTATATTATTAATATTGTCACTACCTTTTACATAAAATATTGTTTTTTTCATATTATTTTATTATTAAACCTCAATATCTTCACCGCTTTTTACATAAATTATTTTTTAATCTTGTAGACTCCACTTACTTTTACCAAAAAATTTAGAATCATATTCAAAAAATTATCCTACTCAAATCATCAAAATCTTGTTCAAATCACGTATCAAACAGACCCTATTTGATCATTCTATTGTTGGCAAATTTTGACACACGGTAGTTCGATGAAAAAAATAAAAATAAAAAGAATATACTTTCTAGAGTCACCAAAATAATCTCAAAAACGCTTGTAGTAGCCATACGAGTTGCCAGAAGTTGTCAGGGCGTGATTTTTCCATTGCAACTTTTGGCTGTGCATATGGTCACTACAAGCGTTTTTGGGTTAATTTGGGTGGCTCTAAAAAGTACGTTATCTTATTTTTCTAACGAATTATTGTGTGTCAAAATATGACAATAATAGAGGTGTCAAATATTGTTATTTCTAAAAATTGTTCATCTTAGTGGTATAGTTGAATAATTTTCCACAAATTAATTACTTTTGGTAATATATTCCCACATAATTAGGGGTGACAATTCGTGTCACAGGTCGAGTCATGTCGGGTTGGCGTGTCTAGTTGATCAACCATAACCCGACCTGTTTATGTTTCGTGTCAAGAAATCTTAACATAACCTGACCCGTCGTATTCGCATGTCGATCCAACCCAACCAGCATTACCTGTTGGTCGATATGACCAGTCTCACATATTTGATTTATTTGACATTTTTTATTAGTTCAACCCGTTTGACCCATTTGACTAATATACTACATAAAAATATATAAAGTTTCAAATAAACAAAAGAATAATTAGCGCAAAAGCCCCCTAATGTTTACGCGAGTTTACGTGTTGCTCCCCAAAGTTGAAATTTGGCGAAAATACCCCCTGAACTTGCATTTTTTTTTTTGGCAATTTTAGTAATTTTGACAGTTTTTTTGAAAGTTCAGGGGGGTCTTTTTACTAATAATTGCCATACAACAAGGCAAGATTCGCGGGGCTTTGCGCCAGAT
>WUAT03000001.1:2519441-2535934 GCA_010015005.3 Ulmus americana
TACAATTTGTTATATGGTCAAATAACTATGTGCTACTAATCCTATCATTTGCTTCAAAAATCTCTCAACTCTATGACTAACCACCCAAAATCCTATTTCTAAATTTTTAGTACGCTCCTCCCTTTAAAGTCCACCACTTAATTCTTGGTCTAACTTGTCCTTGGGCTACTCGACCCCTATTTCTTAAGACAAAAATGAGGACAAATAGTCTATGTTGGTTCATCAAACACTCCCCTAGTATGACTTTATAGTTTTTACACCTACCTAGATTTTGTCTCCTAACTACATACCTCATTTGTTATTGATGCTTTAGGGAAGGCAAGAAAGAGAGATGAAGCTATGAAGGTTTAGGAGAGAATTAATGAAAAAGAATGGTTGTGTTCCTAGGCCCTCAACTTATAGGTCTTTGATTTACACTTCAAAGATGCTTGTGGTGTGTTTGAGGATATGACAAAGCAAGGAGTTACTCCTGACCTTTTGACTTATAATACCATGAATTTTTTGTGCTTGTGCTAATAAGCAAGAGGAGGTTGCTCTAAAGTCGCTTAAGAAAATGGAGGAAAATTCCTGCAAGCCTAACTTGCAGACTTATACTCTACTCTTGAAGATGTGCTGCAAATGGAAGAGATTAATGGAGCTGCTTCGCTCTCTACTAAACCAGATATTTAACAATGGTGCAAGACTGCAAGTATTGAAGCCAAGGCTTATTCGCTCCTGATAAATGGGTTTCAAAAGAAGCAGGAACTTGAACAAGGGATTCTGGTTGAAGGATGAACTTGAGTCGAAGAGTATGCTAGAGGCGAAGGAACAGATTGAGAAATTGATTTTGCAAGCAAGATGAGAAAGAATCTAACATGCTGCTTTCAGAACTCTTATATTCAAAGATGCCAGTGTGCATTTGCTGAGCTCCAAAGACATTTCACTGTAAACCCATTTGCCTTCGGTATGTTTAACTGGGGCTACCTAGATGTTGTTTTCCATTTCATCTTCGTCATTAAAGTCCATTCTCTCGATCCTAAATGCTTTCAGATCGACTATATAGATTCTATATAGATTCTGATTCTATGCGATGTAATTTTTCATTTAAGAAGATAAAAATAGAAGAGGGCAAAATAGTCAATTAACTAAGTAATTTTTTTGTTTTCCCGCTCATTCTCTCCTCTTAACAGCTTACTTTGAAGAATAGTGTTTTTGAAAGCTTAAGGAGAATGACTCTTTCACTCTCTCTCTCTCCCTCCTAAAATCGATCTAACCAATACAAATTGATTTTTTTTTTCTGTCCCTCTACACTCCAAACTGGCTTTACCAAAAAACAAAGTCCTCAATTTGTTGATATCTTTACCTCAAAAATATATATTTTTGGAACAATCATTTTAGGAACATATGGGATATTTTTATCCTTGCTCCATATTACAATTTGTAACAGCTTTTGTTCCAAAAATGTGCTTGTTAATTTTTTTTTTTTTTTTCCTATTCCATTTTCCCGCTATTTGGGACAATCAATCTCTCATTCTATACTAAGCTTGAGATTCTAATGTATCAATATTTTCAATTAATTGTAGACATTTAATTATCATTGTAGATCAAACTCACTACTTCACAAAGTGCAGCATTTTATCCTTGGGGACTCTAGTCTAACAAAAAGATCCAGCAACCCTTTGCCTGCAAGAGAGGAATAACGCGTAAATACGAGTACAAAATAGCACCACCAATCAAAACAAACTCAACCCGACAACAACTCAGCATGAGCAAAGACTTACCAAGCCAACCTAAAAGTACAAATTGCACGAAAACCACCAGTTCAATGTATAAACAATTCAAATCTTGAGGATGCTATTACTATATCAACGGTTTGATATCATAGGACTAGAGATTTTCTACAATTTGAAATTCATCTATCCTTAATTTAGACACTATCTTCTCTAACTTAAAAATGTCAGTGACTCAGGGCACCATTATGAAGTAAAACCAAATTCCACGATATTCTTTTTCTTTTTTTATTTTTTATTTTTATATTTTCCAAACAAGAGTCATTCTAGCAAAACTAAGTACAGCTAACCGAGATGATAATTTCCCTAAACAAAACAAAGGACGTTGTCCTTTGCCTTTGGTTAAGTTCATGTATAATTTACCTTGGGAGCGAGAAAAGCGGAAGGGACAATAAGTGACAAAGTTAAATTGGAATAACAATAAAAAAATCTGCAATCCAATGAGGGAAAGATAATTACTGTTAAAGGAAATGACTGGCCATCAAAAGTTGTGGCTTCTCTATGTCTTCTTCAACCTTGGCCGAAGCTTCAGCTTTAATTTCTTCAATCCTTTTATCCCAAATACCATCTATTAGCTTCCAGGTTTCATCATTGACAGTTTGAGTCTGGAATAAGAAAAAAAAGATAAGTGAAAAAGAACAACAAAGTGTAGTAGACAAGAAAATCCAGCAGTATAGTTTTCCAAATACCTCCATAGGACGGGGTGCACCAAATGTTGAAAACCCAACATTGCCCGGTGCAAATGTAACCCTTCCAGGAAGAGAAATTCCATGTATTCCCCATCTTCCAGCATATATTAGGGCTCCATATTCATCCACAGGACTCACGGCAGGCTGAACAATGAACAAGTGTAAATACATTCACATATGTTACTATAGTTACAATCCAAAATGATATAGCCTAGCTATATCTCAATCCAAAATATCTATACCTGTCAACCCAGTATCCCCACAAACTAAACAATCTGATAAAAGTGGTCAGATTGATTAATAATTTGTAAGTTAATGAACATATCTGATCAAATGCTAATTTATCTTAAGCATTAAAAACTACATATCTGTTAGTTTTCATTAGGGGAAACTTTATATGATACAATGTGATGTGTTGTAAAATGCAATGTGACATTGAAGAGTTGAACCTTTAATGTGAAATTAAAAAACAAAGGCCAGTTTACTCCAACCCTCGTGATCTTTCTAGTTAGAGCTAGCAATAGTGCTTAACGGCACAAAGGGCACACTACTAAATTTCAACTACATTGAAATCAGACCGGATTTAATTTTAAAATTGAACTACTTAGCTGTTTCAGAATTCATCCACTACTAAAGGATCTTTAGAACTCTCAAGTGGAATTTGAATAATTTTTTAAAGTAAGGGTCTCAACTAAATAAGCTGCTACTGTTATATATTGTAATCTCATATCAATAGGAATCACCATTCCATTGGGACAGAACAAAATAACCATACAAAGTTTTCTACAATAGTGGGTAAATTTAATGCAAAGAACCTATCATGACATACTAAAAATAATATTAAGTTCAAGACTGACCTCAGGTATTCGAGCAGCCCTTTCATATATATCCCATATTTCCTCAGCTTTAATTTCTCCCTTCTCAAGTAAAACATCTGCACAATAACAGAACATTCCCTAAGCCACCAGGTATTAAGAAATTACAACTTTTATCTAGAAGGGAAATTGCTAAACAAAAATTCTCTAGAAAAGAAATATCTTGCCTAACCGCAGCTACAATAATCAAAGTTCAACCAACAATCCCAAGTGCATAGCTTAATTCCTCAAACAAAAAAATCATAACAGTAATTACCTGTGATTGTCTCTACAGCTGAATGGTATTCTCGCAACACAGATGAACACTTCTCAACAGCATAACGCATATATTCATCCCTAAGTGCCTCAAGCTTAGCAGCAAGCTATTTGAAAAATTAAGATGAGACATCTCAACAAAATTAAGGGAGATTATTGAAGTTTAAATACTAGGAACCAGCAAACATACATTGGGCACAAGATCACTCTGATTCCTGTAGTATGCTTTACCAAAAGCTGTCATTCCAGTCTGCAGAATTAAAAATTCTGCTCTCCTAGAAGCCTCTATTGTGGCCTTTGAAGAGATCCAACACAGGTTGTCAACCCCAAACATCTCCTCCTCAATAACTCTTGCTAGAAATTGGAGAAATCAATGAGCTTTTAAGATTTTCACTAATGCTTTTCTAGGATTATAATTACCAGAAATGCAAAAAAATAATTAAAAGCAGAAAGTGCATAACATATTGATGTCAAAATGATTGCTAATTAAAGTGAACCAGACATTATTTCAAAAAAAAAAAAAAAAAAATGAACCAGACAGAAAAACTGAAAAACTGGTAAGCCTTGAAGAAGATCACATGGCCCGACAGCCAAGGAAAGCACGAGCCATGTGCATTGCATCCTATCTACAAAAGAAAGACTAGTGTAGCATTTTGACTGAGATACCGTGATCCACCACTTCTAACCACATTTAAATCCAAAACATGAAGAGGTGCAGCAGTTATCAACATCTACAATTCCTTATATTAAATTGACTGCATCTCTAATATGTAGGCAAAAATATCTAATTCAATAGAGATCACATGATATACAATTCATCGCAATGCAATCAATATAATAGTAACTCAGTCATTAGCAAGTAAGAAATATGAATTTACTAGTTAAAGATGTCTAGTTGAAAAAACAAAAACTTAACAAAAAAGTGAGAGAAGGGGGAGAGGGAGCATTAAAATTGATGAGCAGTATAGACAAATCACCACGGCAGTCAAACAGCAACTTTTTAAAAAATTATCTTCATAACTTACGAGCACAAGCACGAACTATAGAGTTCACATAATCTGATTTTCTTAAGAAGACCTTGCCCGGAAACTCAGTATAGGTCATGTTTGGCTGACTACGGATGGATTTTATATCAGTCTGCATACGGCAGAAAGGAAGAAAAAAATTACGATGTTTCTAAGCTTAAAAAGAACTTAAAATACAAAATGATAAAGATAGCACCACGACCTGGGTAAAAGGACGGTAGGGGTCTGGAAAGTAGCATGCAAGAACAGCAACAGCTGCTTCTCTATATGCCAACCTCAGTTTTAGTTCCTCTGGAATTTCAGTACTGTCTTCTTGGCCTGTTTCAAAGGTTCCTTTTTGCTGCAAAATTGATTGGAAGAAAGAAAAAAAATGGAAATAAAAATGTCAGGCAATATCTATACAAGAAAGAAAGCATAGTCTTGCCCAGCTTGGGAATTATATGCCAGGAAGGCACTACCTACCCTTTTCAAAGCCTCTAACAGCTCTTCACGTCCAATGTAGTCTAAATCCTTCCTGGCTGTCAAAATTCCAGCTTCATTCCTGACATTAAATTGAGGAATGTAAGCCTCTTATCACTTTTTTTTCTCGAACAAAATAAATGTTAAGGATTAAGCATCAGTTACAGTATGTTCTGCAGCTCTGCACCAGTAAAATCTTCAGTAAGCTCTGCAATTTCCTGAAGTAGACTCTCCTTCTCCACTTCAGAACGGAAATATTTGTTTCTAGCATGCACCTGTCATGCACAAAAGTAGATGCTTCATGTAGATTTATACAAAATTTGATTTTTAAATTAGAAACAAAAAAGAATAATAATAATAATAATAATTAGAAGTTTAGATCAACAGATGAAAGGAAAACAAGAAAGCTAGAATCCTATAAACTTCAAACAACTAGAATAAAAAAGAAAATCAACCAGAATACCTTCAGAATGGCCAATCTACCATCCTTTGATGGCAACCCAACTCTTATAATCTTATCGAAACGACCCTTCCTCAATAAAGCAGGATCGAGAATATCCAATCTATTTGTGGCACCTATTACCAGCACCTGACAAACTCGAGTTCAATAATCAAATTATCAAGCTAATCCCTCCATAACATGAGAAAAGACTGACAATACCTGTGAGGTGGAAACTTTAAATCCATCCATCTCTGTAAGTATCTGAAGAAGACCTTGTTCCCTTTCTGCACCACCCTATATCATGTAATCATGTAAGTATTTGTATAGGGCAGTAAAATCATAAGATCAGAAGAATCAAGAGCAACCATAGGTGTGAAGGTTCTAAGACCAACAAGGTTTAGCATCAAGCAACTTAAATCTTCATAATCTTATCAACATCTCAGACAATGATAATGAATAAAGCTTCAGAATACAAATCATAAATTAAAAACAACTTTAAAGTGACTTTGAATATACTAATAAATATTTTATTTTCTTTATTATCAAGACATTTAACAATCCAACAAGTAAACAAATACTATGCATTCAACCATTTCACGCATCTACTTTGAGCCATCTCTGCAGTATTCATGTTGTGCAACTGCTATTATTAACCCCTATCACCTTAACAACCTTGAGACAGAAATTTTTTAACTAAAGGATTATTATGCGACACAACAAGCCCATTATATCTAAAAATTTCTGTCAATATTGCATCAGATCTAGAACGTATGACACTTGACCAGCTAACTTTTTTGACAAAAAGTTCAATGAAAACACCAATCACAAAAGAATCTAATCAGGCCATCTATGGGCTGATTTATTAGCTGTTATAAATTAAACAAAAGCCTACTACACCATGCACATATCAAGCCTAATCACGGCCTTCTTGAAGGCCTTTAGTTCACATCACAAAGAATTGGCATGCCATCCAACAATTCCTATAAGATTATTGCGCATACAAGATATGTGGTATTCCATAATCCCAAAATATAAACATAAAAAAGAAACTGAAGCTTGGAGAGATTCCATTACTAGTATTTCGCTTGGAATATTTTTTTCATTCCCTTTTTTTTTTCTTCCCAATTTTGGAAAGTGAAAGGAACACACAGGGAGATTGGAGATGGGAGATGAGGAATTGCAAGTGAAGAAAGAAAACTAGGTATTAACTTACCCCTCCAATATCAGGTCCACCACGCTTGCTACCAATGGCATCTATTTCATCAATGAATATAATTGATGGTGCAAATGATCTTGCACTAGCAAAAAGATCCTTGACACGAGAAGCTGCCACACCAACAAACATCTGTATAAAATTTAAGATGGTCAGCTGCCTTACAATTCCAAGTGCTCCATGAAACAAAAAAGAGAGAAGATCCTAGTATCTAAAGGTTGAGCGAGTTAATGAAATCTACCTGGACCATTGTTATAAAAATCAGAAAAATATATAGAAATGCATATTGTGAGCAAAATTTGATTTATCTATGGTGCTATGCATCAACATGTTATACTAGAATATTTTCTGGTATGGTTATCTGTTTTTTGAGGATCTCTCGTCCTCTTGAAACATGTTTTGTATTCTGAATTGATTTTACATCAATAAAGTTTTCTCTTATCAAAAAAAAACATGTTATACTAGAAACTATGGCAAAATTGATTCATAGGCAAAGTAATTGTGGTGCATGAAGAGTTCAGGAAAAACAAAAAGCAATACGTTTGTGTCTTATCACCCCAAATGAAAGTAAATAAAGAGAAAATACACACAAAACAACAATCAAGAAAATAGACATAACAGAGCAAATCTTGAAGAATTGTGTATAAGGTATATTTTGATTTGCAACCTAGTTAGTTCAATTTATGGGGCAAAATAAAAAGGACAAATTTCACTAATGGCCCCCCACCAACTTTTGCAATGTGACAAAATGGTACCTAACTTTTTCAATGCTCCAAATTGGCCCTTACATACCGATGTTTGATACATTTTAGCCCTTACATACTGGATTTTGATACATTTTGGCCTGTATAGAAGTGCCAAAATTATCAAAAATCGATACGCAAGGGCCATTTTGGAGCATTGGAAAAGTTAGACCATGTTGACACACATGGAAAAGTTTGGGGGCCATTGTGAAATTAGTCCTAAAAAGAATGTTTAGTTGCAACCGAGTCTAGCTCACAATATAGCTTGAAATTTCTTCGTATGCAAGCAATCACATCCAAACAATGCACATGTTCTTGCACTTTTTTTTTCTTCTTTTGACAATGAGGGAGTGCACATTCAGTATTCCATGAAAATTAAAAAAGTATCATATGATTTTTTATAGCATGCTACTTTGTTGGAAGAAAATATTTTTGTTCTTCTTTTCCCCAATCCATTAAAATCCCTTCAACCTATGTAAATTTAGTTGAGGAAATCAGGTCTGACCTCTACAAAGTCAGTGCCATTGGCAGCAAAGAAAGGGAGTCCTGCTTCTCCAGCAATAGCTTTAGCTAGCAGCGTTTTACCAGTTCCAGGAGGTCCATGGAGAAGTACACCTTTTGGGCAATAAATGCCCTTGTCTTGAAACTCTTCATCATTCTTTAAAATTCTAACAATCTCCTGCAGTTCCCTCTTTATGTATTCCTGACCAGCAAAATCATCAAATGTAATACCAGTAGATTCTTCTGCTGATATAAATTTTGCCCTGGTAAAAAATGCAGCAAAATAAGTAACAGAGCTAAGCAACTTTTTTCATCACAAATTAATTGCCCAATTTTATTCACTAGTAATTGCATAATCTATCATGATCTAGCTTGGATTTCTCAAAAAGAAAACACCTTTAACTCATCAAAGAAGTAGCCCCTGTCATATTTTTTTCACAATAATAATCAAAAAAATTATATCCAAGAACAAACAGGCCACATGGACAAAAGAGAGAATAATACTAGACTTGCTGAGGAGAATAAGAAAGGATAAGTTAACACCCCAACCCAGTAAATCATAGCTACAGTAAGCCCCAAACAGTTTTCTTTTTTCACCAGCTACCCATAAAGAATATAAAAACTCGCAATTCAGAAACATCAAAAAAACAAGTCAATGAGAAATCACTATCCACTTACCGGCTCTTTCCTAATGATCCAAGTGCACGCTTCTTGATTGGCTGCCTAGTTGTTTTGCTCGGTGTTCCTAAATCAGTTGGTATCAACTTTGCATATATTGGTCTCGTTAAGTTATCAATCCAGACATAAAAACCAATAGCCAGGGCAAGCCGCATGGACCATATGACGGCAGTTGCAACAGTAGAGTAGACTTCCGCAGGTACTGTGTTCATATTATAAACATCAACATTTACTATTTGTTGATGCAACTTCTGCCAAACATCATTCCAGCAATCAACTGGCATACGATCGACCATGTGACGACGAAAAACAATTTCCTTCTTTGATTTAGCACCTTCATTTTTCTCATCTTTGTAGTAAGGTAGAATCACTGTAGAAACGAGGCATGCAATTTTCAGCAGAAGAAAGTGGAAAAAAAGATGACACCAAACTAGGGAAAAGTAACTAAAATGAACTGGCATACGTAGTTATTATTGCAGACCTAAGGACAAATATTTTTTTTCAGAGCTTAAAGACTGGAAATGCAATGAAAATATTGAATCTCTCAATGCCAAAAGCGGTCAAAATTAATATTAAATGAAACATAAATTCAAAAAAATTGAAACATATAGCTACATAGACGCCTATTGAACTCTTAAAAGCAATAATAGCATCAATCAAATCATGAGGGAAAAAGTCTTCAGGTAAATCTGCACATAAAATTGCCAAATAATTATTTAAAAACAAAATAAAAAAAATAGAAAAAATAATAAATAAAAAAACTTTACTATGGCCAACTCATAAATTAGGCAAAAAAATATATCTACAAATATGCGCATCATCATATCTTACACTATCCAATTACTTGAAGGTGCTTACTTTGTTAAAATCACTTAATTATGATTTAATTTACAATATTTTTAAGCCAACAAATATACCAAAAAAAAAAAAAAAAATGCACCAGAAGAGAAATGATAATCAAGCACCAGATCATTAGCAAAACTGTGTGGTGAATATAAGAAGTTTATACCTGATATTGTTTGACCATAATTGGAATACTCCATAAACTGGACATTATTTGAGTTGAGAAGCCTCCAAAAATCACTATAATCAATTCTGTGGGAGTTTTCGGGATCCCACTCTGTTCCTTTTAACTTTCCACGCATAGACAACAAAACCCTACTCCAATAAGAAGCCATTACTATCTGCCTCTCTAATTGCACATTTGCCTTGCGGTCAAGTTCTTCCAACTTATTTATCCTTTGTCTTTCTGCCTCCTTCAATTTCTGAACATTTTTAAAATTTACAAATTTTCAGAAGTGGGACAAAACTTCAAATGACCGAAGAAGTAGTATTTTCTTGTATTTCAAATATTAAAAAACAAATCTTTATTGAAAAGAGAGGAAAAGACATAGCCTTGGTAAACAGGGAAAATAAAGGTCCTTAAATCCTAATACAGAAAACTGAAGCAGTGACTGACAATGATAAGTTGAATCTAGGATGTCATAAAAGCCACCCCAAAATGTATATACATATTTGAAAATGTATTTGCTCCTCTCATCCTCTGCAGTCCCTAATAACTCAAAGCCATACTTCATCTAAGAAATCCCAGAAAAAGCAGAATACCAATTGAAGTAGAACAAGGCAAAAGAGAATGAACTAATCAACAAACTACCATGTTTCTCTGTTAGATTTGACCTATAAGATATCGCTACACCCTTGAGTATTCTAATCTAATCCCAAAATGAATAGAAGCCCAATTGAACGAGCCACCTTCTTAACTCTTACAAGACATAAACAACAACACATCACTTTAAGGCACTACTTCTACTTAAAAGTCCAAGTACACTTCTTCCAATTCACCTTTCCCTACCCTTTTCCCAAATGAGAAGCTCCATTGGCATGCTCATAAAAATAAACAGCTTTCATCAAGTTCAACTCCTAATACTGTATAATCCTTCCCAACTATCCCAAGCTTGGCCATCATTCAAAAGACCCCTTTCAACCACTTCATCTGATCATCTATGGCCGGAATATATATATATAGAGGGTGCTTGTACGGTAAGAATCAAAATTTATTCCTCATAGGAATTTCATTAATAAATTTTCAACCACATCATATTTTTTGACAATTTTTTAGTATGTTGCTCTCTAATTTCTAGAACAGTTTTGTAATCTGAATTTTCGTGTGTATATATATAATCATTAACTCAACTAAGCTTAACCGGTTAGAAAAGTAAAATTTGAGTTGTCCATTTCTCAGAAAAAAAAAAAAAAAAAAAACTTTGCTTCAATTTTCTGTCATAAAAAAGCAGTAATATATCAAAGCAAATGATAATAATGAAAGGAACCTCGAATAGCTGAGCGGACTCAACGTCTTCCTCTGCGTCAGCGGGCACTATAACGGAGTTCGAACTTGAACCTGAAGCGCTACAAGCTCGTATTCTTAGTTTTATTGGCTTAAGAAGAGAATTTTCGGCATTATTTGACCAAAATTTGGTTCTGAAACAACGTCTACGAGGTGTTTGATAGAATGTTTGTGAGGGAAGAGGGAATTGGAGAAGGGTTTTAGAGGGGTACAACAAGGGCCTTGGAAGTTGAATTAGATCATTTGTGTTTAAGAATTGGGATTTCATATTCCCAATTTGAAACGGTGCAGCCCTTTGCTGAGTTTGTCTCTATTTTCTCGCTCTCTCTCTCACTTTCGGCTGAGCAAATGGATTATCCAACATCTCTAAGCTAACCTTGGCTGTTTTTGAGTGGGTTTTTGAGGGAGAAAGAGGTACCGTTTGTAAGCGACACGGTGCGTTTTGGCGTTTTTTTCCCTTTGACTAATTGGCACAAATGCTCCCTACTGTTTGAACAAATGTGCACTTTCCTCCCTAATTTATTTATTTTGTCATTAACATCCCTATTATTTATATTCATTTGCAACCACTACACTAATGAAAGCCTTTTCTGTTAGTTTGGTAGGAATAATATTGGAATTTTGCAAAAAAATTAATATATTAAATATATTTTTTAAAAAAAATTAGGGATATTGATTATTTGGTACTCTGTAGTTTGTGTTAATAACAAAACGTACCTTAGTATTTTAAAAAAAGGCATGAGGGTACCCAGACGATCAATTCAAGTCGTTTTGGTACCCTGGCAATCAATTTAAGACAGTTTCGTACTCTGGCAGCTTTTTTTATGATAGTTGGTACCTTACTCAACATAAATAAATCCAAAGTCTTAAAAAAAAAAAAAAACCATTTAATAAACAAATCTATTATATTTTGATGCAAACACCTGCGAAGAGGATAAACATATACCAAGCAAGCTGCTATGATGATTCTTATATTGATGAAGCAAAAGGTTTACAACCAGCAAATACAAGTTTGTGAGCAATCAAAAGCTAAAAATTAGAAAAATGCATAACAACCTAATAAATGGGATGTGGCAATCATTCTTTTTCTGGCTTGGCCAACCAAGAGTTTCCAGGTGTCCCCTCTGCTAGTCCAAATCCCGAAGTTTGTAACAAACTTTGATATTCTCCTACTCACCAAAATACCTCTCAAAACGACAAGCAACCTTAATTGCTACATCAACTCTATCCCACCCTTTAGATTAAACTCGACTTGAGTTTAGTTAATATGTTATGGGGCATCATCTGGTGGATAAAATTGAAATAAGCAGCCACATTGAAGGTGTTTGAAATCTGCAGATCAGCTAGCAAGTCGACCTTATAGGCATTATCACTTATTTTCTGAATGATATGGCAGGGGCTAATTTTCTTGGCTTTCAACTTGTTGTAAGTACAAATGGGAAATCTTTCACGGTGGAGAAATACCATAACAAGGTCCCTTTCCTGGAAAATCTTTACACGGTGATGGCGATAAACTGCTGTCTTATTTTGAGCATTAGCCAAATCAAGGTTGGTTTGAACATCATTGTGCAAAGCTTAAATTTGTTCGACTAGTGTGGCTGCTGACTTGCTATGGAAACGAGGTAGAGATAACAAGTCAATCAGTTGATTTGGGGACTATATATAGACAATTTCACAGGGAGCCTTACCAGTGGAATAATTAACCATGCTATTAAAAGCAAATTCAATATGGGGTAATGCAACATCCCATTGTTTAGGTCAATCCCCAGCTACACATCTCAACATATTCCCCAACGTGTGATTAATTACTTCAGTTTGGCCATCTGTTTGAGGGTAATGGGAATAGTTGAATTGCAATTTCTTTTGACATCGCCTCCATAGCTCCTTCCAAAAATGCTTTATGAAGCGTATATCTCTATCACTGGTAATAGAATTTGGAACTCCATGTAATCGCACGACTTCTCTAAAGAACAAGTGTGCGACAAAGCTTGCATCAGCTGCCTTTTTGCAAGGGAGGAAGTGAGCCATTTTGGAGAAGCGATCTACCACAACAAAAACTAAATCCACACCTCTCTATGATTGGGGCAAGCCAAGGAAGAATTCAATTGAGAAGTCTTCCCAAATCGACTTTGGAATAGGCAATGGGGTGTAAAGGCTAGTGTTTTAGTGACAGCCTTTTGAAGCCTGGCATATTGCACAACATTCTACAAAACGAGAGACATCTTTGTGCAAATGTGGCCAAAAAATCAATCTACAAGTAGTGATAATGTCTTGTCTCTGCCAGAGTAAGTTGCCAATCCTCCTGAATGCAACTCAAAAATCAGATAATGTCTCGAGGAATGGACTGGGATGCAAAGCTGATTGCCTTTAAACAAAAAGTTGTTTTATATGTGGTATCGTGGCACAAGCTCCTGCTCGATACATTTTTCCCAAATCGTGCCAAAATCAGGATCAGATGGATAGGCTTCTTGTAGGTGTTCAAAGCTTGTGATTTCTATTTGTAGAACAGTGAGTAAAGAGCTTTGATGACTAAGTGCATTAGCTACTTTGTTATGGATTCCAGCTTTATGTTTAAAGACAAAAGTGAACTTTTGTAGAAATATGATCCAACGAGTATGGATCCTGCTGATTTTCTTTAGTGAGTTCATGGATTATAGAGTACGATGGTCATAATGAAGGATGAATTCCTTTTGGACCAAGTAGTGTTCCTATTGGTTGCACGCACATACTATGGCATATAATTCTTGTCCATACACACTTTATTTCCTCTTTGCCTTAGACAATTTTTCACTGAAGAACTCAATTGGAAGCCCTTCTTGATATAGAACAGCCCCAACTCCTACCATGGAAGCATCAGTTTCGATCTCAAACACCCTTTCAAAATTAGGCAGAGCTAAGACTGCTGTTGTAGTCAATTTGTGCTTAATTAACTCAAAACTTTCTGCCTGAGTAGAGCCCTAGTGGAAATGACCCTTCTTTAAGCAGTTTGATAGATGTGCTACAATTAAACTGAATCATTTAACAAACCTTCTATCGAATGTGGCAAGGCCAAGAAAATTTCGCAATTCAGTTATTGTGGTTTGAATTGGCCATGAGGTTATAGCTTCGACTTTCTTAGAGTCCACCTTGATTCCTTGCTCACTAATGAACCCTAGGAATAGCACCTGTGATGCACATAAATCATATTTCTTGAGGTTTAGAAATAGCTTGCTGGCTTTCAAAACTTCAAATACAGCTCTGAGATAGAGGAGTTATTCTTCACTGGTTTTACTATAAAACAGGATGTCATCGAAATAGACAACAACACAAGAATTGCAAAATGGCCTTAGAACTTCGTTCATTAGTCTCATGAAAGTACCTGGGGCATTGCACAAACCAAATGGCATGAATTGCCATTCAAAAAGGCCATCTTGGGTCTTGAAAGTTGTTTTCCATTTGTCTCCAGGGCGAATCCTGATATGATGATACCCACTACACAAGTCAAGTTTATAGAAAAGACAAGTTCATTCAAGGTGATCAAGCATGTCCTTTAGCCTAGGGATCAGGAAGTGGTATTTGATAGTGATCTTGTTTATAGCATGGTTGTCTACACACATTCGCCAGGAGCCATCTTTCTTAGGCACTAGTAAAGCAGATACTGCACATGGGCTTAGCCTTGGCCTTGTCAAATTTTGAGCCAACAGATCCTCCACCATTCCCTACAAAATTTGATGTTCATTAGGGCTTAAACGATAGTGGGGTAAATTAGGAAGTGTAACTCCTAGTTGAATGTCAATGTGATATTGGATTGCACGCATTGGAGGTAGTTCATCTAGTAATTCTTCTAGGGCCAAATCTTTGAACTCATCTAACCGCTGAACTATGGAATCTGGTAGGGTGTTAGAGCTCCGACATTAAGTGAGTTCTTTTACCAGTAATGCTAGAATATAAGTTGAATCCCTGACCTCTTGACATAGTTTAGATCCTGTTATAGCTAA
Source organism: Ulmus americana (assembly GCA_010015005.3). Classification (NCBI taxonomy): domain Eukaryota; kingdom Viridiplantae; phylum Streptophyta; class Magnoliopsida; order Rosales; family Ulmaceae; genus Ulmus; species Ulmus americana. The sequence continues at coordinate 2,534,415 of WUAT03000001.1, forward strand.
TAAGGATTACGAAGGGTCTAGTACTTTTTGCTTAGTTGATTTGTTGGAACTGGGCATTAAGACTACTTCCCTACCATGCCAAGTAAAAGAGTAGGTGTTGGCTCATCCCCTATAAGTGACATCTCGATCATACTACCATGGTTGACCTAATAAGATGTGGCAAGCATCCATATCAATCACATCACACATGACTTCCTCAACATATACTTTACCAATTGACAGTGGTACTACACATACTTTGCTTTCAATACCTTTCCTAATCTAGCCAAGTTTATATGGATTTGTTGGTTTAACAATAGGAAGGTTAAGAACTTTAACCATAGTCTTAGAGACAAAATTCTCATATGACCCATTGTTTACTATAGCATCACAAACATGCTGCTTCATGGTGCACTGAGTTCAAAAAGTTGGAGTTTCTCTTATTAAGGCAACGCTCAGCTAATAGTAATATTTCCATAATACAGAAAAGTAGGTTACCTTCATCAGCTTCTAAATAGTTGGGCTAAGTTTTTTGACTTCTTCATAAGAACCATCAAGTCCTTCTTCTTTTTCTTCCTATAGTTCTACAAGGTGTACTTGGCTTCGATTTGGGCATTCATTAAAGTGATGTCCAGGTTGATTACATCGAAAGAACTTATCCATAATTGGTTTGGCATATGGATTGGGTGATTTGACTAGGATTAGTTTGTCATGTGCTTATGGATTGGTTGAGCTCTCTAATGATTTGCGTGACTGGAATGAAGAGGACCCTACAACTAATGAGGATCTCTGAAATTCATGTGAGGCTGGTTTCCTTGAAAAGGCACTACGAGAAGAGCTTGTCTAGAACTATTTTTCCCCTTTGAAAACTAAATTGACAGCTTCATTCAAACTCCATATAGAGGACATTTATAAATTTTCTTGAATGGCTTCATTGAAACCACCAATGAAACAAGCAACTTGTTGATTCTCATCTTCAACCAAGTTAGCTTGGGCACCCAACCTGTAAAATTCTTTTGTATATTCCTTGATCGATCATGACCCTTACTTATATCCCAAACAATGTAGATAAAGTGTCTATAAAAAATTAGCTGGCAAGAAGCGAGTGCGAAGCATTGGCTTCATTCTTGGCCAAGAGGTGATTGGGTGCTTCCTTTCTAGATTTCTGCCATATAGAATCTGTTTCCATAGGCTCGAGCATCGCCTTTCAGTTTGTACGCCACAAATTGAACCTTCAATGCTTCTTCCACACCCATGCACTCAAAATAGTCCTCAAAACTATCTATCCAGTCCATAAAATCTTCAATGTGTATGTACCCATCGAAAAAAGCTAACTCAATCTTAAATTTGAAATTTCTTTGATTACCTCTATGATTCTGCTGAGGAGGCTCTATTGGATTTTTATTTAAGTTATTGTGATAATGCAGCAGAATAATATTTTAAAATTTTATAACAATCTACAGAATCATCAAACACAAACTAATAAACAAATAATCACCAAACGAGTTTTAGACTATTACCCTTGAAGACGCGGTATATCG
>WUAT03000001.1:2553520-2563600 GCA_010015005.3 Ulmus americana
TCTTGCCGTGCAACTTATTTCACACTTTTATGGTAGCTTTCTTTTTCTAATTATTATGATGTTGTTTTTGGGCAATTTGTTCCTTTTCTTGTTCTTTCTCTCTTCCCCTTACTCTCTTGTAAATCTTCAGTCCATATCTGGAAATTGATGTAAAACTTTATGCCTTCTTTACATTCTGTTAAGCTCTTTGTATGATTAGGTTCAATATGATTCATTAAACATTGACTTGCATATTGTTTCTTGATAGTTTACTGGTACAATGAACATTCATATTTTCATTATCATTAAACTAATGCTGCCACCCCTTCCCAAAAAGAAAAACATGTCATATAACTACTATATTAATTTCATATTTTTCTTGACACCATTCACTTTTGCACTTGATTTATTTGTTTGTTAACAGTACATATAAATTTATAATCATATTTTATTAACATTAACAAAGTTATAAAAGCAAAAAGGCCTTCTTTCTTTTTCTCTTTTGACATTGCTAATTTGAATATCAACTGCATTGGGATGAAATTTTATCTCCTCGCTAGCCTTTTGTCTATTGAAGGAATTGAGCACATTCTATTTCATGGGGAGGTTAAAGTTTAAGTTCTCTTTATGAATCCCCAAGCACCATTGGTTCTGTCTTGAATGATCCAAATTTATGTTATAACTTGTTGGAAAATAAAAAAAAAATAAAAAACTTGATGTAGCTGTTGGAACACTGAATTTTTAATCAATATTATTTTCAAATTGGTGCTTTTTTTTTTCTTTTTTCTTTTTTCTTTTTTTTCTCCCATGAGTTGAAGGCTTAAACAATTTCTTTATGTGCTAGATATATTCCAGGAAGCTGGTCTGCCCCTATGGTTACGTCCGTATGAAGTATTGGTCACTTCTTCCTACACAGCTTTAATAGAAACAATTCCAGATACGGTAATTATGTGTTTTTGTTTTCATCAGGGAAATCCCATTTTCAAGTTATGGATTTGATCTCTTATGATGTTTAAACTATTTTCCAGGCTTCACTTCATTCTATAAAAAGTAGATATCCAAATATCACAAGTCTCCGTGATTTCTTCATTGCCAAGTATCAAGAAAATTCTCCAAGTTTTAAGCTTGCCCAGGTAATTTATGTAAGCTGATACCCTTTGGCTAATATAGTTGTTGGCTGATCTTGTTCATCATCCTCACAACAAATTATTAATATGGATGTGGATATTGCCTGCCCTTGTCATTTCTGGTGAATCTCTTAGTTGGAAAAGCTTGAACTGCTTGGAATTAATTTTATCATGTTCTTAGTTATATTCATATGATTAATATGAAGAATGATAGAATTTCCAGTCAATTTTGCTTAATCGATATAGATTTATGATCATCTTTTTTTTTTCATTTTTTTTTTTTGCAGAGAAATTTTGTCGAAAGTATGGCTGGATATTCCCTTGTGTGCTACCTTTTACAGGTATAAGTGTGTTACAACCTTCAGCTGAAAGGTATCTATAAGTGATACCTCTGACACTAATCAGTCCCATTTACAGCACATTCATAAATCCCAACCTTTTCTATTCCATCAGCATTTCCAAAATTATAGTTTGGAGTTTATACAGCCCCTTGAATTCTTTTACCCAACACTCATGAAAATTACAATGCACGTGTTGGTGCATTTTTTTCTTCATTTCAATAATCAATGTTGTGTTTATTAAGAAATCAGTCTTTTCTGAGACTTGGTAATTATAAATCAGATTGGAGAATCAAGTGACGAGGTCAATAAAATGTATAATTTGGCAATTATTTAGAAATGGTTGCATTTATTCTTGTTATATAGTCATATAATGGAAGCATGCTAGTTGGTCATCCACCACTTGTCTGATGATAAATTATGTAGTTGTGCTTCGTAGCAAAAATACTTACATATCTGATGTCCGTTTCTGTATTCTGCTGAATAAGGTATGCTAGCAAAGATAGTTGACTTGGTGTGCACCTCTTGCTTCCATCCTTTTTTTCCTCATCCAAAATGTAAACATGAAGTGATGTTGCTGTTTATCGTTGGTATTTTTGTTCTTGACTAGGTTAAAGATCGCCACAATGGAAACCTCTTAATGGATGAAGAAGGTCATATTATACATATTGATTTTGGGTTCATGCTTTCTAACTCACCTGGTGGAGTAAATTTTGAGAGTGCTCCATTCAAATTAACTCGTGAACTTCTTGAGGTAAGATAAAAGAGGGCTTACTTTTTGATTTCTTTTGCCATGCGGTATTAAGCAAGGCTCTAAGTGCTACAAAATGGTTAATTATGGGTTGTTCATTTGTGATTTTTGTTTTGTTCATTAGGAGTTCATTGTTTCTTATTATCTAGGTTTTCTTGTTGTGTTTGGTTAAAGTTCCCTTCTATCTAGAGATCTGATAATTTCCTTATTTATTGTCTTGGATTCCTTTTTTTTTTACCCTGTCCTTTTAAGGAAACAAAGTTGTGTTAGATTTCTTTGTGTGTGTGCATGTGTGACTTGGTTCAGTTATCTGCTTGTCTTGGCCAAAAGCAATATAAAAATTATATACCTTCATACACCTATATATGAGTGTGTGTGCGCGCATTTTCTGTTCTCTTTTGGAATCCTTACATGACTTACAAAACAACCCTCTCTTTGTTTCTTCTTTTATTTGCCTTCATGTCAGTTGTACTTGTTGTTTAGCATCTTTAGTTTGTATTAGCTTGTTTGCGGTCAAGTAATTGAATCTTAAGTGCATTCCAGGTGATGGATTCTGATGCTGAGGGAGTTCCTAGCGAGTTTTTTGATTATTTTAAGGTAGTGATAGCAATCGGTGCTGCTATGATTTGAACTAGTAGTTTATGGCTCTTCCATTTTCTCAAGTTTTCCTTTTCTAAATTCAGGTTTTATGCATTCAAGGCTTCCTTACATGTCGTAAGCATGCTGAACGAATTATTCTGCTTGTTGAGATGTTGCAGGTAATAGAAACTTGAACTTCCCATTTATTGAATGTTATATAGTGTAGTTAATTCAATGTCGACCTTTATGGTTGTTGGTAACTGGTTGGAGTGCTTGGATGCTCTACCCATTCCAACTTAGAGAGGAACAAGTGAACCCAAATCATTGTCATGATTGTGTATTATACCCATTCCATCTTAGAGAGGAACAAGTGAACCCAAATCATTGTTGTGATTGTGTATTATAAATTGGTATTCATCCAATGTCGGCAGAGGATTAGGAGGCTAGAAAGGTTTAGAGAGGTAACTAAAAGGGGATACTAGTTACTTTTCTGAATGGAATGTTTAGAAAAATGGCAACTCAAAGACAGGATTTTGGGGCTGGTATTTGCTGTAACAAGAAGTTGATACTAGTAACTTTGAGTATAAGCTTTTTAGCAAAAGATTGGTAAATCAAATGCAGAGGATCATAGTGTTGAAATTTGCTCCAAGTATGGATCATGGATCATGAAGCATGATGTTTCTAATTAATCTTCTGATCTCTTAAAGAAGGAACCAAAAATTATATAACAAGAGTTTGTTTTGTTCAGCATAGTGTTGTTTTTGGAATTTTTGAGTTAATTAAGAAAGAAATAAAATATGTTTTTCTTGTATTGTTGAGATGTTTAACAGCAGACACCTTTTTTCTCAGTTTAAAAATGTTTTTATGGGCTGGTTTAGCCCAGGAAGGTTATCATTGTTCTTTGGAATATGCTATGATCCTACATGGATGCTAAATTAATATTAAGATAAAATAAGTTCATATACAAAATATCTACATATGAAACATAAATACATACATATACGCAAATTATTAAAAAAAAAAAAAAAGAAAAAAAGAAAAAATAAAACAATAGTGTTTTTCTTTTTCTTTTTTAAACATCATCTATCTGCTTGGTTGGTGTGTGAGAGTTGGCATCTTGATGCAGAGATTGTTAGACTTGTAATCTTTTGATGTTTGGTTGACTGAAGCTAATGCTTTAAAGTGTTTTTTTCAGGACTCTGGTTTCCCATGCTTTAAAGGTGGTCCACGTACAATACAGAACCTAAGAAAACGGTTCCATCTCAGTTTAACAGAAGAGGTTAGTAAAATAATCCCACTTGTATTGTACTTTTTTTGGCTTGCTGTCATAATAATATTTGGCTCTTTTTTTTTTTGCCACTTTCTTTCAGCAATGTGTTTCGTTGGTTCTCTCCCTGATTAGCAGCAGCTTGGATGCATGGCGGACACGGCAATATGATTATTATCAAAGGGTTTTGAACGGAATATTGTAAGGTTAGATTACACCGGCAATCACATGGTTTTTTCTAAAAATGCTGGCTAGGTGAATGTCAATGAATTTGCACATGCAAATAGTTATGATGTTAGTGGAGTTGGGTCTTTAAGGGCGGTTAATAGGGGGGAAAGGATTTCTGATAGTGATTCATGGCCTGTTTTTCTCGTTGAGGAATTTGTAATTGTTTCGGCAGAAATACCCTCGGGATTTCAGCAGGCTAGATTTACGAGCAGGGTTTTTGTTTTATTTTCTATTGTTTCCGGCTATATTGACTCTGCTTGCTGGTGAAAGTTTTACTTACAAGGAGAGATAGGGCCCTCCTAAAAGCATACACTGTACAAAGTGATTTTAAACAAGAGGACAGACCGAAAATACATTGGCAATGAAGCGATGTTGCATAGTGAGACTGATTCTAACATCTTCGTGTTTCCGAGGGTGTCAGGTAATCTTTCCTTTCCATGGAAAGTCGACTTAAGGGTAAAAAGCTCGTTAAGGCTCATGAAATGGGAAGATTGCCCTTTGTTACTCTCCAGTCACGGTTGTTGGGTGGTGTGGGTCTTCGAAGTGTGATTCTTCGGTATGTTGTCGTATCGAAATTCTTGAAAAACGGTACATGTTTGTATCCTGTATTATTTTGATGGCAGTTTTTTAGTAAAATTTGTTGATTTGAAAGTTGATAATAGACGAGTTTTGGTGGCATTGATTTTTGTTGATTTTGGTTTGTGTAAACCCTTCATTGGGGGAAAGTTTGTAACTCACTTCACCGTTCTTGTATATACTCTATTAGTTTGGAAAAGAAGTTTCTTAATTTTCAGTTATTCATTTTGTATGGAAAATTTGTTGTATGTGCAGAAAATCTGAACAAGTAATAAATTTTCTTTAAATTTTATTCCGAATCATCAAAGTACAAATAATAAAGAAAGAAGAATCTTTTAGTAAGAAATTTTAAAATTTATTTTTTTTAAGTAAGAAATATTAAGAGAGAAATAAAAACTTCTGAAAATAGGAAATTGAAAAGTGTCATTTTAAATTATATTAACTCGCTATTTATAGGTTATTCTAAACTTTATCAAAATCTTTCGGAAAAATCTAATCATTTGGCGGTCTTCATCCTTTGTCGAACTATCTTTTGCCAAATCATCCTTCGTCGAACTATCGTTTGCCGAATCATCCTTCGGCCAACCATCATTCGATGGTTAACTCTTCATTGTCCTTTGGTAGCACTTCTTCTGGGAAACTTTCCATTCTTCAACTCTTCCTAATTATTGTTTCTCGACTAATCAGAGATCTCTACGTGGGAAAACTTAAAAAATTTCCATCCATTTTCCCTTTTTTTATTTGCAATTTTCAAAAATTCAAATAAAACTTTAAATCGTATCTTACACACTTCTCTTTATTTTTGATAGTTGCGCTCTTTGAAACTCGGTCTTTTTCCATCATTACTAGTCTAGTCCCAAAGTACTTTCTAAACTTTATAAATCTTTCAAGATTTTCTCTATCATTTTTCAAGCTATCTTCAAACTTCAAAAATCTCAAACCCTGAAACCCTCTCCTTCCTCCTTGCTCAAAAGTCAAACCCTCTTTTCTTCTGCAAATTTCCAAAATCTTTCCATCTTCGATAAAAAAAATTCTCAAAATGGCTGGCATTTTACAAGCTACTTCTTCGACCCACTCTCAATCTTCTGCTAAGGTGGCCATTGTCGCCAAATACCGTCATGAATGTGAAATCTTAGAGAATTGTACCCTCGAACTCCTAGGATCGAAATATAGAGGTTAGGAGTCAAATCCCTCTATTCTTCTCGTTGATTCCATCATCATCTCATAACTTCATCTTCTGATTGAAATATGGAGGTTAGGAGTCAAATCCCTCTATTCTTCTCGCTAATTCCATCATCATCTCATAACTTCATCTTCTGAACCTCAGGCTTCCCCTTCCCCTTTTTTCCACTATATTTTTGCTATTCATGACATTCACCCTTTGCAAATCTCCACCAACTTGATTCGAATGATGATCGAGTTTGTCCTCCTGAACTTGATTAGAGACCTTGGTCTAGGAGTTGAAAATTTTCAACTTTGCCTTGTTAGAGTGAGATCCAACAGGACTCACGAGTACTACTTCACCCCTCAGAAGTTCACTAGATCTCCTTCAAAGGATTCTGAACCCAAGCATATCTTCATCCTTTTTGGGAACTGGCAATCTCCATCTGTCAAACGGAGTTTATTTTCAATCCAACATGGTTATAACTACGGTAATATTTTTAACTTTGTAATCTTTCACTTTTACTTTTTCTTTCAATTTCCCTCTAGCTAACTCAAATTTCCTAAAAAAATCTATAGCTACAAAAGATTCTGAAATCTTCAACTCTAAAACTCCCAAATTATTCGAAGCAAGGATGAATTATCTTCGGCAGTTCGTTACGAAGGATAAGAACACTGCCTTGTACATCCTTAGGGTAGTCAATCCCCTTTCTCTTTCCATCCTCCGACGCTGCACTCCGTTCCTTGAAATGAACAGTAATGACAAGCCTATCCCCCTCATGAAGAATGCTTAACAAATCTTAGCCTGAGTTCCTTCTAAGGTTCATATCTTCACTCAAGCCCCTCGCCGCTGAAACCTTTGTAGTCCTAGGATAGAGGATCTCATAGGTCCTCTTAGTCACCTTGGTATCTAGGAGGATGATGAGTTTACTAGAGTTGATTTTATCATTGGTGAGCTCTGTGAACCCTCTTTTGCAGAACCCCCATCGACTGATGGTTCTGAAGGAACAAAAACTACTACTCCAAAGAAAAAAGATGAATTCACCAATCCTTCGGCTTCCCAACAACCTTCGGCTCTAGCTTCCCATCCTTCGACCACTCAAACTGGAACTCAACCTCCTGCTACTGAAGCTGCTGAAGCTCCAAAGAGAAACTCAAAGAAAAGAGCTAAAAAATTTCAAATTCTAGTCCCAAGCAACAAGTTCTTAAAGTTTGTGAGTCCAAAAGGTTCAAAATCCTGAGGTTCTAGAAGAAAAGATCCCGAGGAACCAAAAAGTTCTAAAGGAGAACCTGCCACAAAAAAGACTAAGTCCTCTGGGATACTTTCCTCTTCTACTCAAACAAGTAAGCATCTTCCATCCTTATTCTCCTTCTTCTTCTTCTTTTTTTTTTTTTGAAAATTAAGTTCGATTTCCTCAAATAGATCATCCAGAGGCTCCTCAAACCACTCCACCAACGATTTCATTTAACCCTCCATTGATTCCTCCTGGCGCTTCTCTAATTGCTACCTTTCCTCTTCATCGTTCCTCAGTGAATCCTTCTACTGCCAGTCGTCCCTCCCGAAGGATGACATGCTATCTTTAGTTGAAAAAAGCTCCGCCAGTACCTCAGAAATTGAAGAGTTTTCAAAAGAATTTGATTCCCTTATCAAATCTATCTCTGACCCAAGCTATACGAAGAAGGTAGCTGCCTTGATTACTCACTAGAAGGGTTTAGATATCATAGAGGCAATTAAAGGAAATCTTCTCCTTTCAACTAGCCTAGTTCAACAACGTTTGACTCTTTTTCATGCTTCAAAAGAAAAAGAAATTGAGCAAGATCGCTGGATAGAGATAATTTCACATGAGAAGGACCAAGTGGTTTCTCATTTTAAAACAGTGCAAACTAAAGCAGAAATCTTGGTCATGGAGAAACAATCTCTACTTATTGAAAATGACCAATTAAAGTCAGAAGGTCAAAGGTAGAAAGTAAATTCTCTCAATTAGAGAAGGATTTGAAGGTAAATCCTTAATCATTCTTCAAGCTTTCCTTAAATCTATTTTTCGCTTGCTAACCATTCTCTTCATAGGTTGCTTACGAGGAGAAACCCTCATTTGAAAAAAAAATTGCTAAACTTGAAGAGGAACTGTGTTTATCAAAGGAAAGGGAGGAAGAAGTAGTCAAAGCTAAATGCACAGAGGTCCTCGAGTAATGCTATGCTCACTTTTCTCGAACTGGGATAATCAATAATAGTAGTGGGTTCAGATTAGGCTGGGAATTAGCTCTTCATCCTCCAGAAGAATGTTCGGTGTAGGGGCCTGATGCTTATGACCTTCATATTAACTTGGTCATCAATGAATATGACCAAGCATATTACATTGAAAAGGAAGGTCTTCATATTGACTTTACTTTGGAATCTAATGACACCGGTGGGTCTTAGGATAAAGAAGCGGAGGATATACTTCTTAAAAGCAATGTCGCAGTTTATTCCATTCCGGAGCATCCTTCTCAAGTGGCAAACAATCCTATGTTAGACAATCCTCTAGTTGGGTCTTCCGGAACGTTTAATGATTTGGTTTCCATCTCATTTTCCCAGCCGATCTTAAGTCCAGGAGTTACTTTTGAAGTGCTAGCTGGCATGCAAACTCCTGAATATAGGATCAATCCTGTAGATCAATCTTCAACCACAGTCATTGCTACTCAAGTGCAAACTCCTTCAGCTTCCTTTGACTAGCAATTTCTAGGACAAGGAGGTGCGGCTGTTTAATTTTTTCTTGTGATTTCTGCAATTTCAATGTAACACCTAATATTTTCTATGTACCTGTAACCTTTGATATCATTAATGAAAATTGACTTTTTCTTTCATATTTTCTTTTCTTTTAGTTAATTCACAAGCTCGCTCAGTAAAACTCTTTAATTGCCACATCCCTCGTCTTGGTTGTACTAGAAAACTTCTCCCTCTTAATTACGCTAAGTTTAAAGTTCCAATAAGGCGTTCCCCTTGGATCACCATTTCCTCTTACAAAAACTTGATGCAGAGGGCCATGTATGATCGATCCTCCATTTTCTTATCGCATTCTTATCCTCATGCCGAAGTTTTGCTTTCACTGGAGGGTTAGGACACAAGAGCATTTTTGGGGCGAACCTTTGTCTTTTTAGATACTGGATTACCCCCAAATACGAAGGTTCTTTCACGTACGAAGATTATCTCGATTTTGTCACCCCCATTCTCCATCGCTTTAAGCATCATCCTTAGAATAATCCATTTACCTTTCTTTTGGATGATGAGATAGATTGCCCCCGAAGGATAAACTTTGTCAAGTCAACATATAATCTTCCTTCTTCACCTCCGAAGGCTGGAACTCTTGTTCCTCAGAAGGATTTTCCAAAATCTATAACCTTCGCTCTTTTGAAAAGGCAACCTTCGAAGTTCCTTTAAGATAATCAGTCGTATTCTTTCCACGCTCGATTTTATCCTCATGGTGAAAGTCCTTCATCTAGATCTTCTCAGTTCCACCCTTTTGAGGATGATGATGTAGATACATCTCTACCTTGGCTCATTCAATTGGAGGAGGATACTTTCTACGAACTTGCTCATGATGTATCTCGTCGTGAATACTTGAGCCAACTCAAAAAAGATCAAAATGAAATTCGCGCAATGAGATTTTGGGGAATCAAAGGAAAAACCTTTTATTAGGACGATGCATTTCAAAGACCTTCTGCCCCTCATCATGGAGTTGAAATTCCTCCTTCGGCTACTTATCATTGACATCCTCTTGTAATTTTTGAAATGTATCATGTAGCATTCCCTTTTAATGAATAAAGATTTGACTTTTGAATAGCATATTATTTGCTTCTATCATATAATTCGCTTGAATTTAATCTTATCCCCCTTCGGTAGAAATGCTTCGCATTTTGGCATCCGAAGCATAGTCTTGATAATGATGGACTTGAATCCTTCGACAATGTTTTCGAAATCCGAAGCATGGTCTCAACAATACCGGATTTAAACCCTCCGAGAAAGGACCTCCAAGTCTTTAGCTTCCTCAAATAGTGAAGGATCTAGACCCTGGGATGGGACTACCCTGGCCCTGA
>WUAT03000001.1:2563700-2580489 GCA_010015005.3 Ulmus americana
TGAACTAAAGGCATTAGTAAAGGGTATCCTTTGTAAAACTTTAACCAGACAACTGGTCTGGTCTATCACCATTACTAGAGTAGATGAATGAAACAATCTGTGTAGAAGTGAATAATGTAGATTCAACTATTTAGTGTTGTTTAATAGCTACCTGATCATGAAAAGGCAGCTTAATATGTCATTCCTCTTTGTTTGAAAATCTATAGTACGTGAGATGGGCAACAAGGTGTTAAAAAGTGGGATAAGGGCTTTGTCCACTAGTTTTCTTCTCATTGGTTCGAGCAATACATCACAAATTTGTGTGTATTGGTCCATCACAATGCCTAAATCATTGTATCAATGTAAAATGGCAACAGAATTTGATGTAACAACTTTACTGCTTTCGATGTCCATCCTATTACAGTTTTATTGGAGGATTAGTTATATAGTTGGTAAGATTTTCTGGTGCTCTTAAAGAAAACAAAGTTGAACAACTAATACATTGTTCTTTGACAGTTCAAATTTTGTTCCAGGGGTAAACAACATTGTATTCCACGACTTGCGTGAGTTCACATGGTTGGATTTTGATTTTTAGTTAGAGTTTTCCATAAATTTAAAGAAAGAGGGATTTCCACTTTTAGTGGTAAAACATGCGACGTGTTTCCCATAAATTTGAGAAAACTAAAAACCAAGTTCTTAAAGAAAGAGGTAAAGAAAATTGAAACTTTTAGCTCCTTTCCAAAATGATTTTAAGATGATAGGTTTTAGCTCATTTTGCCACTCTAGCATGACATAAAAGACATTAATGTACCAATAATACTACGAGCACCATTCTGTTTGATAAATTCTTAAAGCAAAACTCAAACTACCAGGAACTTACACAATTCAAACATTATGTTCGATAAAGCACCATTATGTTTGATAAATTCTAACACACTACCAATAGATTTGAACGGAGTTATTTATTTTATCACTATAAGGAACTTACAAAAAGCGTTGAAAAGAATTCAAGAAGATACAAGTAAAAGGATTGTACACGAGGAATGTATAAAAGCTAATCTGCTTCTTTACCAAATATCCTTGAATAGACCTGTCTTTTAATTCTGATTTCTTTCTTCTGTGTGTATAAAACAGAAAAAAAGAGAGAAATGTAGTCCCGGCACGGTTGGTATTACGTGTTCTTCTTTCCACCAGCCAGAATACGCTGAATTTGAAGCCCTCGGCTGAAGGCTTGGTTGAAGAGCAACCTAGTCTGAAATTCTGATACAAATGGGAACCAAGCCAGTATAGAAATTGGACCGAAAAGAACTAGCCCCATCATATACTCATATCCTCTAGCTAGAGCTTTCACAGACCCCCAAAATCCAAGCGCCTTCACTAATGGTCTCAACGACTGTGATATCTGTTCATATAACACCACAACTTAGCATTCTTGAGCAGACCAAGAAAACACAAAAATCACATTATGCAAAATATCAGAATAGCTAAATAGAGAATTATTATTGGCTTGGATAAACCCAAAAACAGCAGCAAACACAAGTTTATTTAATTCTCACATCAACCAGTGTTTTTCTCTCTTTTGTGTTCCATTTCCTCCCTGATAAGATAGGCCTAAAGGTTTCTCATACTAACATAAAAATTGTTCCAGATACAGACATGGAAAATATGAAAGTCTTCCCATTTTTTGGTGTTTCCTCAACTAGCAAGACCAATCACACTCACAAATATCTTCAGGAATTTGACAAGACCAATCACACTCACAATTATATGCCAACAACCTATAACCTAAAAGAGCCACTGAAGTACGGAAAGGAATTTACATCAGAACAGGCTAGAATATATGGCATGTACCTGCAAAATTGCCCACCCAGTGGGCATGAAAGCGAGCAGGCTGGCAAATATGTCTCCAACAGTAAGACTGAGGACTGTAAACAGGATACCGAGAGTGACTATGGAACCAATGAACAGGAACAGTTTGAGAAGTCTAAACATCAGCTGGAAATCTGCACTGAACTTCTTTCTACCCATGGACACAATCTGCAATTCAGAGGTTAACCAGTCAACGATACAAATTACGCTATGGCCAAATCACTTTCATTAAGAATACACATGTGGGGTTTGAGTTCAAACCTTTAAGATAATCATCACAGCAACAATGACCAGCCAAGAGAGACCGTAAACCTGAAAATGAGAAACACACATTAGATGAAATCTTTGTAGTTTATGGTTGATAGATCAAAGCTCTAAATTGAACACTTTATGGACTTTAATATCATAACCCGCAACTTTACTAGTTTCTTATACGTGCCAGTTATCAGAATTCAATTCACCTAATGATAAAGAAGAGACGTTAAACACAGCCCGTATGCTTACCATTATGCTCTTTTCATTCCTGGCAACATTGAGATGGTATACAATGCCATACTGATAGATAAAAAAGCGCATAGAAAGAAAAATCTCCCAGAACCGTCCTAAAGCACCGCTGTATTGCAGGTGCTCTTGTTCCTCATCCCACCATGACTCCCAACTTTTGTTTGCCGGAACACCAATACCACCACGGCTGTTAATCCACTTGGCCCAATCATCCCAATCTTCCACTATCTTCTGCCATTCGAATCCCATAGGGTTAAAAAGGAAAGGACCAAACAGCCAAGATGTCACTAAGAACCACATTGAGAAGGTAAGGAAGATATAGGAGGCGGAATCAGGTACGGCCGAGCCATATATCTGATAAACTATCAGCAATATCATAAGCTCCAGTCCTTTCACAAAGTGGCTTCTCGAGTACATCCTATAGTTCTCGGCGAACTTCTCATGCTTGACCACAAAACCACGTCCAGTTGCTCTGTATTTTGCGCCACCATGCAAGATTGTCCGCCCATAGTAGTGGACCTTCGTGCCTAGAGAGAACGTAAAGAAAACAGCTGCGAGCTGCAGCTGCATAGTTATCATGTCACTTAAGGCGGTTCTAAAGCCTCTCTCAAGTCCAATTTCCATGACCATGGGCAAAGCCATCAAAAGACCTAATTGAACAACTGACTGTGAAGCCATAGCCGCCTTAAGAACATTGTCTCCCTTGGCCCTTGCAAATTTAACTATTGCCTTCTCTAACCCACTCAATGACAAGTAAAGTTTTCCATACAGGTAAACATAGACAGTAATGACAACCAACTGCAAGAAAGAACCCATGTTAGACTTAACGGAAATCTCTAAAGCACATTGAATGCCATATGGATGCATCTTTCTATACAAATTGGTATATGTATATTTATGTATATCCAAAATCAGTTATTATTGTCTAGTTTGAAATATATAAACCAATTACTAATTTCAACTTCTCAATTTTCCCATTTAGATAGTTTTGATTTAGTTGTATTCAGCCTTCCAGGTAGCATTGAGAAAGAATTACCATTGAACTGACATAAAATCCTACTGTCGTGAAATAACATGACAACATGCGGAAGAAATCAAAACGATGCCCCAGTCGATAGATATCCCTGCTGAGAGTCTGCTCTCCATTACCACATGCTACTTTTGCTTCAAAGAGAGAGATTTGGTTGAGCCCAACATCTCTACCCTTCCCAACCTGAATATACTCATGGTGAGTGATATTTCCTCGCCTCAGTGTTGAATTGAAACCTACATGGCAGAAAAAAGTCATATTAGAACAAAACATGTACTGAATCCATAATAGAAAATATTTAGCTTTATCAGAGTTCTACCAGCAAAGATGTCCTCGCTCAAATTGATTCCACGAGAAGCCTTGCTGATGCCACCGCGGGTAATATGGAAGATTCTATCAAAGACGTCTGGATGACCATAATGAAACCGAATCCTAAAACACAGCAATGGAATTTCAAAATTTTATTTAACATTATACGATACCGTGACAAACTATTAAATAAGGTACCATCATTAATTCAGACTACATAATTCAAAACACCATTTCCAAATAAAATAGAAATGCGCCACCATTCATTTGTTATAATAAATTAAAATGAATGACATATTTTAATGAGAAAAAAATGAATGTATTTCAAGTGAGATACTTTTTTTATTAGGAAAAAAGGAATGAATGTCATCGTCACATAAATTAAAGACACCAAAGAGAACTTACTTCAACGGTCTTGCAAGAACTCTTTGTCCTATGGTCACAAAGCTAGTTTCTTGATTTGACATAAACCAAGCCAGAGATGATACACTGAGGGACAATTGAAAGAAACATGAGATACAAATAGAATACATTATGAATCTGAACCAAAGTAGTTCTAGCCATAAATCATCCCACCTTCCAGTGAAGATATGCTCACGAACACCCAAAATTGTCGGGGGACGCACTCCATGATCCTCATTAAATTCTTCCAAAAGGTTACGCATTTTGAAAGCTTCTTCTAAGTAATTGTCCTACACAACATTGACAAATTGGATTCTCAAACTTGACCTTAAAATAACAAGAGTATGCTAACTCCAATTTTTTAAAATGTTACCTGGTTCATGTCAATCGCCTGAAGTGCTTCTCCTCGAGTAAAAATGATAGCGTGGTTCTGATTTTCAGGCTTTCCTTCTCCTATCTTTGCTGAGCCCGGTAATTTTATTCTGTAGATTTCCTTTTGACAAGTAACAAAATAATAAATGTTTTTGCTAGAGTGAAGCAGCAGAGTACTCTTCTCAGAGTTCAGTGATATTTACCTGGTCAAGATTGTCAACAGCTTTTACCAATACAGAATAGTAAACCTTCTGAGCTTTCCCATTACCTTCTCTTTCTTCAACTTCATCAATATATGCCACCCGAAGAGAAGGATTACTACAGCTCAGGAACAAGGTTTTAGATTCAAGAACAAAATGAGTCAGCAATAATAAGAAATCAAACTGCAAAAACCTCTCTACTCTTATTAGATGAGGAACATACTTAACCATTAGATTCAGGATGTCTGTTGCACGACGATCTCCACTTCGCTTCTGATTGCCATAGTTTTGGCAGGTAGCAATATATGTGAATTTCAAGTCAGCAACAGCTTCTAATTGAGCATAGTTTAGAGACCTTATGCTTTTCTTATCTTCTTCGGATGGAACTGTTAGGGCTTTATAGCCATCAAGTATCTCTGTGCAAAATTAAAAATTACAGATGTTGTCACTTGTGAAGATCATAAAATACTTCACTTCACACTTGTGGTCAGAGAAAGATTTTCATGCACGAGCAAAGGATTTATGCATCATAAAAAGTGTATGCACAAGAAAATTGTACTATAATCCAGATGCTTAATGGGAGCTTTACCGTACTTGGTTAGAAGTTTAGGCGAAAAATTGCCATGCTCTTACCATTTTCATGAGCCATGTCAAGAAAAGCCTGAAGCTTTAGAGCCCTTCGGTAATACATAATTCCTCGTACTGGAGCACCAAAATAAATTAGTACAGTTGTATGATACAATGAAGTCCAAAGATGAGTTTGGATAGAAAAATGAATTTAATACCTGTTCTGCACAGAGTTTGTCCTCTCAAGGAGACCCAATGACGAAGCTGTAAAATGTTCTCTTCAGTTGCCCATAACTCGCTTTCATGCGTACAATTAAGTCGCTCCATGAAGTTATTCCACTCGTCTGCAAGTCGTAAAATGGCCAACTCTCAACATTAAAATATGGTCATCAAATCATATAGATATTGATTTGAAAGAAAAAATAAGCTACGCAATAAAAGATAGTATCACTCACCTGGGAAAATCTTTTGCAAGTAATATAGGATTGACACACCATCTTCATTTTCAATCTCAAGGTCAGTTTTAGAATAGACAGTCTCTTCGCTGTAGTATGGTGTCATGACACTGCCAATGACCAGAATAATCATGCAAATTAGTAGAGACAATTCAAGACACAAAAGTTTGATAAAGTTTGAGTTGAAGCTTAAACGACGGCAAATCAAAATAAATTTAGTCAATTTTTGCTTGCATGCACATTCGTCCCCTTTTCTCTCAACACAAAAATGGTAGGGGAAAGAATAAGAATATAAACAAGACATACTCTCAAATGATTCAGCAATAGATATAGAATGATAAATACTGTAATAGAAGCTCAATAAGCAAATTTAGCTGTTCTGAAATTTTTTAACTAGTAACTCAAGTGCTGATGCCTTAAAAGATGTCATAAATTGAAAACAAATTGAGCTCGATGAATTGTCTCAAGAATCATATGCAGAAGTTTTTACAAACCTGAATGAAAGCATTTTTCGGACTCGTGGAGCACGTGGCATATCCATGAACAGCGAATTTGTAAAGAAAGAAATTCTTCTACGAGCTTCAAGGTTTGTTGGTACATCAATGGCAGATTCCGTCACTGTCATCAGTAGGTAAAGACGTCTTATCTAAATAAAAACAAGCAAGAACATGTGCCAACTGTTAAAAGTTATTTATTTATTTGATAAGAAACAGTTTAATTATAATAGATTGATCAAGAATAACTTTAATGGTGCTCCAAATCATTGTAAGTGAAATTACCTGTTCTTCCCACTGAGCTGTAACTAAAGGAGGGAATGTTATAGATGGTCTTGAATCAGTACCAGCAAAAAGTTGTCTTCCAGAATCCTTGCTACTATGTCCAACTTCAACCAATTCCCTAAAAAGATATAACATGAAAAAAAAAAAAAAAAAAATAATGCATTATGAGGAACAAAAATTATCCCTTTAAACATGTTCAATATTTCAGTCTAGACACAACAGAATATATTTTACCAACCTGGTCTCATTCACCATCATATCACGCGTGACAACTTCCAACATATCTTGCAACAACAACACCACTGTATCTTTCTTGGCTGGATCGCCATCTTTCTGCAACAAGGAACAAAGAGGTAAATTTTTTCAATTGCATTTTCAAGACAAACACAGCAAGGTGCAGATATACTCTTCTGTAATGACTTACCAAGATCCCAACAAGCTCCACAAACTTCTTGCAGAGAGTGGGTAAAGGACCCATTCTGAAATTTGCAAGAAGCGTATTTTTTGAAATGTTACTTTCAACTTCCTTAACAATGATGCTAATTATCCTGTAAAGCATCAACCAACTTCAGAATCTACTTCAGTAATATAAATTGGAGGAAATCATAATGCTTATCCATGCTAATTTTGGCAGAGAATAAGATGTATTTTTAGTCACATTTAAATATGCATTATGAAAGGATGAGTACTATTATTTAAACATCTCATGCATCACCAGCGAGTCTTCCACGACAAGAGCCAAGCTAAGATATAATAAGAAAATGCCAGAATCCAGGTCTTCCATGACAAGAGCCAACAAGACAATAACAATAGATGTTTGCTTAGTTAGCTATGAGATCAGTTATCATTTTTTTACACTCTGGTTTACTCTTTTTCGTAGAATATGAAACATATCCTAGGAAGAGGTTGGGGAACAAAAGTGAGTCAAAATCAATTGTTTTAAAGATGCAGCTGGAATAAATTAGTGGGGTTAAAAATTTATGGACCAGTACATCAATTTTAGTTCAACTATTTGCTCTCTAGAAAATATACATGGAAAGAAATATGGCATAATTATATGAAACTAATAGTAATCGCTGGCAACAACCTTTTCTCATTTTCTCCAACAACCAGAGCACTCAGGACATGCTTGAAAGATTCATAACATTCAATCACAGCACATCTCATGTACTCATCGGCGCATATACGCTTCCAGAGATCGGAGTCTCTGGATTTAAACTGAGCAGCCATATCCAATGCTATTGGTATCTGCAAAGTAGAAAATGTCAAAATAAACCAATTTAGACACACAAGGCTTTAAAAGAGTAGATGTTGACCTTGCTAGCAAGGAGAAAAGGTGGCCACTGAATTATCTTCAGGCTAGGATCTGATGAATAAGGAACTAACAACAAATCCATCTCCCTGGAATAAGTAAACTCAGTTTAGGATTTAATATAATAATGAATAAAAGATAGGACCGGAGAATAACAAAAAAAATTCTGGGTTTAGGGGCCTTTCCAGTCACTGATGATATCTTCCTCGCGGAAGCTGCATATTACTTCATTCCACAACTGAGCGAATTTAGCAGCTTCACTTCTCTTGCTTGCTGTGATCTGCATGCATGGATCAAATATACCTTTTTTATGAAACTACCGAGTTACTGTTGTAGTTAGACATTACAAATTAGAAACATGGAACAACCTCTGCAAAACGCTTGGAGAAAGAGAATCCCCTTTTCCGGGACTTATCTGAAGGAACTAGGTATGTGTTGAATGCACCAGGTAAGGACTGGAACCTTGACCTTAGCATCCCCAAAGTTCGAATCTACAAGGAGAGAAGAGAACACCAATCAGAAAAAAAGTGTTTATGACAGAAATAGAAGAAATACATTGGCCTAAAGAGAATTCCCAAAGTTCATGACTACATGGTATGAGACAAAAGTTAACTTACAGCATGGGGAGAAAAAGAAACATGAAAAGAAAAAGAACTTTGTTCAGAAGAATCACCTCTCCTAAACGATCAAAAGCCCCAACAAAACCGCCATATATAGTCGAATAGATTGCATACCATATTTGAGTGTCCATAAAGTAAACCTGAACAGAAAGTGTAAGAATATGAACAGTTTTACCAATGACTACAAGAAGTTTCAATGTGAACAAACTGAAAAGTTAATAAATTATTCGATAAAACGTGAGGCTTTGTATGGTAAGCAGACCAAGATAATTGGGACCCAAAGTGCAATGACTGCTCCATAGTTGTTTCGAGCTGCAATAACAGAAGAACATTTAGCAGACAATTGAAAATTGAAAATCATGAGAAGAAGAAATTGCAAATTAGTACCTTCGGGGAAAAATTCATGCCATTCATAAGCAATTCTATGAATACTCATAATGTCTTTTGTCGGCTTCACCAAAGGTTTTATCTAGGAAAAGACAGACAAGTTAAAATAGGAACCCAGTAAAAAAACTTTTTTTTTATCAAGCGACTAAATGGAACAATTACAAACAAATAGAAAACCTGGATGAAATAGCTGAACGCAAACTTGGAACCCAGAAGTAGCACCCAGAAAATTGTATACCTGAAGATTGCAAAATAAATCAGAATAATAACACAAATTTCAACCCTAAAGTGTAGATTTGATATAGTCCTCCTTATACTCACTTTATAAGTGCAAATTGGCTCTCATGCATACCCCTCCCAATGTATATTCTTGGCTGCAGGAAGAGAAGAAAATGTTCTTTTAAGTGAAGTACAGTAGTCCCTAAATATGTACTGGTGGAGCATAGTCTGATGCATTTCATTAGTTGTGCCAATGGTTAGTTTCTCTAAAGAGAACATTAGCAAAACAGAATATATGTCGGACATAAACAGCAATTATATTGAATTCAGAATTCTTCGTATTATATTAGCAATCTTATGTGACCCGGGTAAGGATTTTCAAAATTAAATTCTTAGAAAAATGAAATAATTAGAGGAATGATCACTCTAAATTGCAACCAGAAGAAAGAAGTAATGCTGAGAATTGGAGGAAGGCATATCTATTTCTAAGAATAATAAGCAAATGATGCTCTAATTATTACATATCAGTGTAGCTTCCTCCTTTGGATGAAGGTTAATATGCAGAAATGTGTAGCTCCTGATTATTCATTCCACAACACTAATGACTAAAAAGTGAGAAAAGAACTCTTTTCCTCTGAATTTTAGCTTTCTCATTTTACGTAAAGTTGAATCTCAAGTATTTCCAAGCCAGTTTTAACTTCATTTCTATTTTAAATTGTTAACACTTTTCCCAAAGGCATATATGTTTTTAAGAATAATAAAAACCTGACGCTCTAATAGTTATATACCAGTGTAGCTTCCTCCTCTGGATGAAGGTTAATAGGCAGAGTTGTGTAGCTCCTGATTATACATTCCAGAACACTTGTTGACTAAAAGGTGTGACAACAACTTTCTTACTCTGAATTTTTTGCTTTCTCATTTTTATCAAAGTGGAATCTAAAGTACTGCCAAGCCAATTTTAGCTTCATTTTTTATTTTCAATAACTTACCACTTTTGCCAAAGGAGTGCCTTTAAGAAATTGCAATTGCAGATATTAGAACTAAAGATACCATGTTAACTTGCCATTTTTTCCTTAAAGCTTAAGTTAATAGAAGGTGGACCAACAATACTATTATACTCTAAATATTAATTTTACTCAATTATTTTGGTTCTCCCTCATCCCAAGCATATAGTGGAGTTAAAAATGATAACTAAGAAAAGTATGAAAGACCAAAATGACAAAAAAGAAAAAAGAATAGAGCGTTAAGTACCTGGGACCACCATAAGAGAAACCGAACAATATGCCAGTCTGAATTCTCAATCCAACGACGGAACATTGGGAAGATGAATAAACCTGCTGAAAGTAAATTTGGAAGCAAATATACTCCAACAGCAACAATATATAAAGGAGGAACACCATTCACTTGCTTAAGAAATGACAGCATATGTTTAAGTTGGTCGGGGGCCCCCTTGAATGAATGCACGTAAAAGAAGGGAAGAATGACGAGCCATGCAAGACTAACGATTATCTTGAGAAGATTTCTGAGTATATCAGTAAACTTCCACCTATGATATCCCGGGAAATTCAAAACCAGGTCCAAAATACCTAAAATAGAAAAGGATAGAAATTCAGACAAAGTAACTTAATTATTTTCAGAGTTATTACGTTTCAGGCATTTATTTTTCCTGTTTCTTCTAATATTTTCAATTGAATTAAATAATCAACTTAATTGAAGAAAACATATACTAAAAGGAAAACAAAAACGTCTAATAGAAAACCATTTCTAATGCACTATTGTGGCCATAAAAGTACCAGCAGAACCCTGAAAACAACGACCACTCAGTCTTGAGAATGGGGTGGGTCAGGGGACTAATATAAAAACTGACATAAATGTAACCTTCAGCTCTTCTTTTTTGTCAGCATCTTGCATAGTAAGAAAGCATATAGTATTCATTACTACTCTATATAATATAAAATAAAAGGAGTTTCAGCTTCTAAGAAGAACAACATACTTTGAAGGAAGCGGAGAAATGCTGCTGTGATGAATATACTAGAAATGTCGTACAGGGCATCCTTCTTAAAAACGTCCTCTGGTGAAATTCCTTTCCATGCAATGATGACCATCACCTGTGAAATAATCAAATGAAATTTCATACTGATATAAGTAAGCACCCAAGAACATAAGAAAATATAAAGGCAGTTCCAACTTCCAAATTTCCAATCTGTTCATGTTGAATACCTGTAGCATAAGAATATAAAAGGTCCATAGTCGATCAAAACTTCTAAATATGTGCCAAAATGTTCGGGTTTCAACAAAATATGATTTTCCTGTGCTTCCAGAATCTCTTTGAGGACCCTTTCTTCCCTGATATTGACAATACTATTAGTGTTAAGCAACTAAAAAATAACTAATTTGAGATAAGTAGTGTGACTGCCTAGCTTGCATATAGTACCTTTGCCAAATCACGAGTTGCTTTGAAAAAATCACCATCATCACGCATTGGCCAGCCAAGAGAGAAGCAATCAGATGACCTGAAAGGATGCAAAATGTAAGAATCAACTTAAGAAAACCCCAAAAGGAATAAATCCCGGTCATTTTACTGAGTTTGATCCACCATACCAGAAATACTCATTCAGGTCATCATAATTGCACCAAACTGAGAGAGGAGCTTTTCCATTTCTGCTCTTCTTCGCTTCCTAGAGCATAATGAAATAAAGAAAAGTGTCACATCTAAATCTTTAACACCAAAAAGAATATGTTAACTGTCCATGTTTGTGCCATAGCATACCTTTTCAATAACTCCATATAGAGGTGTTATAACTTTCCGCAGAAATGCCTCATCATCGCCACCATAAGATGGCTTAATATTTTCGCCAGTGACAATGCTGACATTTCCAGCCAATAAACCATGTAGTTCATATGCCATCTGAACATATATGCTGAAGTTGATTACTAATAAGGCCAAAAAACTTGCAACATATAGTTACCTAGGTAATAGAAAAATAAACAAGGAAGTCTAACCAGTGATACTCACATTATGAAAAATATAGCATAAACATTCTGGCATGAAGCGAACATTTGCTGCTTCACCCCATATCAAAAGATTTAAACCCATGTAGAGTAATTTTCTCTGTTGTATCTCTTGCTGACCTTGAGGAAGCCTACATGTCACAAGATTTTTATATATCAGATCTACGACATGCATATCAAGCATTGGATCCAAAATTCACGTTATCAATCCAATGGGCGATTTCAAAGTTCAAAAATAGAATTGATGCATGTACTGTTCCTCTTACCTTAAACTATGTTTTCGGCCCAAAAATTTGCACCAAGTCTTGTAGTTTTTAAAGAGCTTGTTCATAACCCTATCAACAGCTCGATCATCAAGCTGCATTAAAGGAAATGAGTTTGCAGCCCAGCAATTGAAAGTATGCACATTAATTTACTCGGAGAAAGGTGATTAAAAAACCATGTTCAAATAGTATAATGAGTAGCTACATGTCATTAAACCACACCATTTTAGCCCCCAACAACAAATTTACCACAGAAAAATCCAAAAGTAAACTTAAAATCACTGACATTACTGTATCAACAAATAAGATAACACTAAGGGTGCTTAATTGTCCAAGATACAGTAACAAGTAAATAAAAACAGTAGATTAATGCAAACCTTGCTAAGTGGTTCAGGCTTCGGATGAAGCCTTATATGTGCATTGGCAAGTAGCAGAATCAGATGCTCCCTCTGGTTCCTAACATTATCTCTCTACAGGCATCAAAACAAGCCACAGCCAATTAGCACTTCTTAAAATCCGTTTAGTAACCAGAGAGGCAGAAACTAGTAATATCTCCTATTTTCTCCTAACAGTCAAATACATGCCTGGAATCCAAACATGGCTCTTAGCCAATCTAGAAGGTCCAGATCTCCAGCTCTCTGCCTGTGCTGCTCAAATGCACCAGGCCAATTCAAGCCACGCGTGTTTGACAAGGCAGACACGGCAGCCTTAACCTAATAGAAGAAGGAAATGAGAAAAAAATAAGTGCTACTGCCAAACTGTGCACACAAAACAGGAAGCTGGTGTATGTTAGCTAGAGCTGTAGGATACCTCATCGAGTTGCATAACGGACTGAGAAGCCCCAGCAGAATCCAGAGGAAGAATGTTATATGGTGCATAAATCTCTGTCTTCTCTTGGACATCTCTCGCAGCCGCTATAATCTGTTGACAGATAATTTGTTGAATAACATAAAGGCATAAAGCTAACAGTAAAAATACAGGAGAAACTAAAATAGAATGACAGGTTTGGAGTAATACAAACATAAAGTTGGGGAGAACTAAATAAAAATGATAAGTGGTATGAAGACTGACCTCAGGAGCAACTTCTTCAACCTTCTCACTCTTGTTAACAGCACAAAGCACTTCAAAAAGCACCCCAGCTGTCTGGTAAGCCTTAGCAAGTTGGCCACTGTATACAATCCAGGATAATAACACAATTCAACTCACAAACAGAGCAAAAACAAGAAGAGGGCGGGGTGGTAAAAGCATAAGGAGCAACTTTAACATACCGATCTGCCTGTTCTCCCTGGTCAAGAGCTCTAACGTAATGCTCATAGTATTGCTGATAAAAGCTCTCGATTTCTCTTGCGTCTGTCTTCTTAACACGAGAAGCAAGACTTGACGCATTGTCCTGAATAAAAGAGATTTCATATTAGATTTCTTCATTCTCCAAATGGGCAAAACATATAATAATATACATGGCTTACCCCTATCAGTATTAATAATTAATATTAAGAATGTGCTAAACAATTTTGCCACCTTGGAAGCATTGAAATAACATTTATAGAAGAAAACAGAGCACCTGACATTAGCAACTGACTAGAAATATTGATATCATAAACACATTTGGCTTCGTAGGAATGGAAAAGTTAATAAAGTTGGAGAAACAACAGGCCAGTAAAACTTTGAAATAATGCAATCGAATTTGTTATTGATTTTAGTTGTAATTTTCAGAGAAGAATGAATTACATTTTTGGCTAACGTTGACAGAAAATCAACTAAGGCAATCAAATTATTCTTCTCAATTTCTCATCAGCATAAGTAACTAATTAATTCATGAATTACAAGATAAAACCTAAAAAAAAAGTTATGAAATTTATGTGTCCTGGTCAAAAAGTAGCTTTTGGATGATAAATTTACGACCAATAACATTTCAGGTATTTTCGAGCTTAGGTGTACTTGCACACATGAGAACAATACTCTTTTGAACACGTACGCTAATTGTCATCTTTATCAAATTCCTTCCTAAGTAACATAATTATATATAAAAGAAAAAGTAAAATAATTACCCTTTCTAATCGTTGAAGGAGCCATGTTTTGAACTGCCTAACACCACGCCCACTGCAGTTGGGATCCAATCTATGGGCCTTCTCAAACGCATAGAATCGACCTTATCAAACCAAAACATAAGAGAATCGATTTTCAGAAAACACTTTCATAAAACAAAACTTCAAAATTATTTATCAAACATTTTAGAAAACTCAGAAAACATTTTCGCTAATCATGAAGGAACTTACAGTGATAGGCAACACGAGGACGTTCGTGCTCGATCTCCTTGGCGACTCGGAGAATTGGAACGATGGTGGCGAGGGAAGAAGGAACCACCTCGTTGTCGAAGACCTCCGTAGAAAAGGTAGTGGTAGCAGCGCTTCGAGACGGCCTCCTCGTCAGCCCCTGAGGGCCCGACTCGAGGTTCGCCATGGCTGAAAACCTCGAGACTAGACTACTATGGAATTACCTCCCCTCCTGAAATGCATGAACAAATCAAAACAAGGAAAACGCAACAAATTTTCAAGAATTGAAGCTTTCTTAGCTCCGGAAATCCAAAAATAGTAAACCAAACATAAAAATCACGAACCTTATAATTTTCCCGCGGTATCTGGCTAACCAAACAGAGCATTAACAAAAATGTAGAACATCGAAAGCCTCGAAGAACGAATCGGAACCAAGAAATCCTTCCGAAGATTGCTCAAGAACATCGAAATCCAATAAAAACCCAAAATAAAAAAAATTCTACGAAAATCTATCCAATTCTCGACGATTTCCGATAGAGATAGAAAACTCGAAACGAAAATTTTCTGCACCTCAGAGCTTTTATCTAAATCTATAGAGAAACGAGAATGAGAAGAGGAAGAGAAAAGCCAGAGTCCGTACGAATTGGAATGACAAGTGGATGGAGAGAAGAAAGAAGGTTGACGGAGCAAGAAGCTGGATTTTGTTAAAATGTACGAAGATGAAGAGGAAATGGAAGGAAAAGAGGGAGGAAAGATGGAGGGAAGGGAGTGATTTTCGGGGGGAAAGTGATTGGAGGTCCGTTTTTCTCTTGTAGTGGTGAGCTTTTGCATGTCTTTCTTTTTTCTGTTTGTGTGTGAGAGTGACGAGGATCTGTTTATTTGCGTGTACGTCAATTTGGGATGGAAGGGAAAACGATTGAGAAACTATATTGACTTAACAATAACCGTTAAGATGTTGCCACGTGGCATTATCTTCGAGGTCGTTGCGCTTCCGGTTATATTTTTGGAATTTTAGTACCTCCAGTTTGTTATGGTTATGGCCAGGTAACCATAACAGCAACTTTACCTGCCCTTTTTTCTTACAGAAATATGTTTTTACGGTAATTATTATTTTTTATTTCTACCGATAATGATTTTATGAATAATTTGATGATTTTTAAATATATTTTTTAATATCTTAAAAATATTCTTATAAAAAATTTTGTTTAGAAAATATATAATCATTGTACTAACAGTAATATATATATTTTTTTAAATCAATAGAAAATTTATTATATTTGTTAAACGAAAATTAGAATTACAAATTTTTTATTTTTTATTTTTTAAGAATACATCTAAGATATTAGAAAACTCAAAAAATATGACGTAATTAAAAAATTATAAATAAAATCACTACCCGGTAATAAAAAAAATTCCATACCCAAAAATTTACTATATATATATATATATATATATATATATGAAAATCATCACTATGAATTTTTATTTTATAGGCCTGTAAGGATAAATATTTTTATGAAAAATCGTGAAAAATAGTAATTAATGATATTTAAATGTTATTGACTTTTTGAGAAGTCACTTCTATAGCATGCCATTTGTTAATATTTTACGTTTTAGGTTGTTTGGAAACACGTTTTCTTCTGTTCACTTCCCTAACTTGAGCATCTCCAATGGGCTCTATAAAATTTAGTTATAAAATAGCTAAAAAATTTATTTTAGGGAGTGTTTTTTAAAGTCACTTCAACCATCCTCCTTATTTTTAATTCTCTATTAATATTTTAATATTTTTAATTTGAGATATTAATGTTGATTGGCTAGCATTTAAATTATTCAATAAAATAATAATAAAAGATGGATAGGGAGTCATATCTCACTCTTTAGATGTAGGGAGCCAAAACCCACATTTATAAAATAAAAAGCATTTTAAGAAATCTCTTGGAGTGAGTAATTGACAAAAGTAACTCCCTATTTTATGTAAGAATAAGATATAAGGAATATCTTGGAGCTGTTCTAATAACCTTACTAGAAGTTATTTTTAAGTTTGGGAAAGTGCATTTGGTTTAAAAATTTTCAAAACTAAGTTCTCTTCATTCTAATACGGCAAAATTCTCTTTTTATGTCAAAACAAATTACAAAATTTATGGTCAAAAAGGGATATACGTCTTAATGGAACAGTTCCAATACTAAAAACTATCAAAGAAGATTTAATAAAATCAAGATCTCTTTCGAAGAAATTA
>WUAT03000001.1:2602988-2613078 GCA_010015005.3 Ulmus americana
GACTTTTACAATTTATAGCATTTTAAATAGCAATTTGCATTAGAGTAAGAATGCTAAAATGTCATGCATATATAATAATTTATTACTTTTTGTACTAAATTTAAGATTGTCATTGGAATGTGCATTGGAGATGGTCTTACTTCGAACAAGTGAGTCTCTCGAGTTTTTTGACTTCTTCAACTTCGACCCACTATCAGATGGACACCTACAGGTTCCATTTTCTCACTAAGTTAAAACCTAGTTTTGGGATTTCACGCATAATTTTAAGGGAAAATAATCAATCCCTTACCTTTGAAAATCTCAAACTCGATCTTGTATTCTTCTAAGAGGGTGATGAAGAAATCACCAAGTTGATCGTTCCTTCTTCTTGGTTCTAGAATAGAGTATCCGCTGGAATGAAAAAAGAAGAATGGGCGAGAAGCTCTTCAAGACTGAGAGAACGTAAATGTTCTCCAGTTGATATCTCCCCCTATTTTTAGTGTTTTCTAATCGATGTTAGTCTTTTAATTCTTGCTGATTGTTAATTAATGGGAAATCTCCCACTCAACCTGACGCATCATGTGTCTCAACGGGGCCCTATCCTACCGCTCCATTCTAGTTGGATGGGATAGTGCTACGCGACATGTAAGTCGCATGCATTGGTTCAGCAAGGCGGCACATTTTTGGGCCTCGACACTTGTCCCCATTCTACTTTTTCTATCTTGTTTGTCTCACATATTCTTTCTGCACAGTTAGATCTGATTTATTGTTTCTGGCCAAATACCCTCAGCTTCCCTTGCTTTCGAGGAGTGACTTTTCGGAACTTCTTCCGGTTTATTCTTTTCTTTTACGCTCCCAGATTATAACTTCTTCCAGATGCATCCTCTCGATTAGGCCCTTTGTTTGCAGTACCAATACTTATTCTTATTTCATACCATTTGTAAATTCCACATTCCATGCTTAGATTATGAGATTTCACCTTGTGAAAGAATATTCTAGAATTCTATTTATTTTATCGAAGTTAAATTACACATTTTGGAATATTTGGGGTTTCACTCCTCCATACCCAGGCTACCCACTTTCCGAAGAGTAGCCACCGCAAGCACCTGCGAACAAGGGACATGATGATGATGACATGGAGTGATGTTCTTCTACTTTTCATTCTTTCTTGTTCATCTTTTTTTGTTTGTTTATTTATGCCATTGTTAGACTTATTTTCCTTTTTAGTTTGTATTATAATTCATATGACTATTCGACTTTATTAGCTAATGGTTGGTATTTTGTTAAAACGGTGATTGAGAAGTAATATTTTATTAAAAAGATAATGGAGAGATAATATTTTATTTAAAAAGTGATAAATAATATTTTATTAAAAAGTAGTAAGATAATAGAGAGATATAATATTTTATTAAAAAAATAATGTAAAGAATAAATATTTTATTAAAAAATAATAAAGAGGTATTAAAGGAAATTTTTTTTTTGAATAGTACCAAAATAGAATATTTGATATTTTAAATACCCCTACCTGTTTAGTTAGGGTATTTGAAATACTAATTGTGTATTTCAGATACCCAATCAAACAGGCACTTGGGTTTTTAGAATTACTAAGGGAGTTTTCGGAATCGTCAACCAAACGGTTATTTAAAAGCACTATGCATATATCGAAAAATAAAAATAAAAAACCAACCTTCGAGATTTGCAGCATAATACAAGTCAAGGTGGATACTAAACAATAACTAAGATTTAAAGAAAAATATATCCATTGAGAAATGAGAAGGGCTTACTTCTATTGAACACCTCATGGAGCTTTGCAAATGGGAAAATCTTTTGACAAAACTGATGCTACTCGATTCAGTATCTCCAACAGATATAGATGCAAAGAAAAACTTGGATACAATTGACACAATAACAAAATTTAAAAACCAAATTAGCACGGAAGATTACACTCATTGAGGCTTAGCTGTCTCCGCCCTCTGGTCTTCTGAGGATATTGCCTTTTGCCCTCTGCCAGCAGTTCCCACAAAAATCTGCTCCAGACTCTGGACTAGCAAAAAGATTGACATCTTCTGTTCCCAACGGCAGACTCCCTGTACCACTACTCACTTCTCTTTCCTAGCCAAGGCCTCCCCTTTGCACTCGCTGCCAGCAGTAACCACAAAGCCTGCACCAACCTGGATTGAAGGGCAATTTGTAATGTTTATAATAAGATGGAGACCGCAAGTTTGCAGGGAGAGAGAGAGAGAGAGAAAATGTTACTTGGCAATCTTTCAACACGACGCGCTCCTGGAGCTGTACATTGCTGCAAATAACTGAACCTTGAATGGAACAACCATCCGCAATAGTAACATGATTCATAACTACAGAATTAACAACCTGCAGATATCAAAAATGGAAGAGTTGACAAAGATTGGAACTCATCTCAGATTCTTTAGAACTAGACCAAGACTATTAAAGACATGATGCCAATCAATCAAATTCATGGAAAGCAATACACAAAGTACGTCAAAATTTTCTCTCAAACCTTTCATTAGCAAGACATCGCTATACCTTAACATTAGAACCTATCCGGCAGTGACAGCCAATAACAGATCGTTTTACGCTGCACTTGTCACCCATTTGTGAGCCTTGCCCGAGCATACAATGAGGTCCCACCTAAAAACATCCCAACCACAGATGAGTACAATTCCCTTTGACACATTATATAAGCCACAACAACTAATGTTGATTTAACAATTAAGTATTCGCTTTTGTGAAGTGCTAAACTTACTGTTGTCTTAGATCCAAGCTCCGCTGTAGGATGGATGAAATTATTTTGGGCAGAGAAAGAATACCCGGACAAATGACCTGCCGCTTCATCTAAGACCTGACACAATGAAATTAAATGGAAATATGCTTAAACTGCTCAATAGGTAATCACTCCCTGTGAATGTTGCCAAAAAGAGAATAAAAATAAAAATTCAAGCCCAGAGAGTTTTTACTGCAAACTCACATCTCGATTGATGTCACTGAATGCTTGGATAGAATTTAATCGTGCACAGTACTTGCTGCTGTTAGCAATATAAACACAGCATTTGTGTGTTCTTCGAACAGAAGAAGAGCCAGTAGGACCTGATGCATATAGTTCATGAAAGCTAGGCTTAGATGCATTAGCCAGGATCTGAGAAATCATTAGTTGGTTATTTTGGAAACCAACTTTCTCCTTTCCCTTTTCTTCTGGTTGAAGCGCACCATTTACCAATACTTCCGACCTCTATATTCATAAAAAAATAAAAAATAAGAACTAGTTCAAAGATCTTTTGGCAAGGTAATATCTGATAAGAATCTATCATGCAGGAACCAAACTTTACTAACCAGTTGGCTCCGGACAAGATAAGGTAACACATCTCGCCGTAAGCTGTGAAATGTCTCCTTTTGATCTAGAACTTCCTGCAGAACAGACCTGGAAGGGAATTAGGTACTTATCAAAGGATTTAACACCATCACTTTGTGACATAGGAAGCTTTTATTAGAAAGCAAAATCAAAAAAAGGAAAACACCTCTTAAATGCGTACAAATTTGCATCCATGAGATCTGATCGAATTTCCATCTACAAGAGTGGAAAAGGAAATGTGTAAACACGATGACAAGTAGAAATCCTGTCAACTTAGTACATAAGATATCCGACAAAAGGAGTAAAAACAGCAAACAAAACATGCATTATTAAAAATTGAAAAAATAATATAAACAATTGCCAATAACCTATACTTGCAATTATCCTTAGCTTGAATGCTGTATGAGAAGTAACA
Organism: Ulmus americana; assembly: GCA_010015005.3. NCBI lineage: Eukaryota > Viridiplantae > Streptophyta > Magnoliopsida > Rosales > Ulmaceae > Ulmus > Ulmus americana. The sequence goes on from WUAT03000001.1 coordinate 2,606,753, forward strand.
CTGCAACTTTAGTTGTTTAATTTATCATTCAGCAAGGAATATTATACATGACGTACTTATTTAAATTTTGGTTGACGTGGGAAGTCATAGAGGTAAGAAATTTTATAGGAATAATTAAATGTGAGAACAGTTTCAATAGCAAAAAATGCAACTAAGGTTGCAGCTTTAACAATGCCCACATTCATTTTATCACTAATCACATTCGCTACAAGCCAATAGCTTTAGTGCTACAGTGCTAGAAAGAATCTAGAGAGTGAGATGGAGCAACGCACAGACAGTAATCCATTACCTCCCCAACTGCACGCAGTATGCTCTTTTGAATTCGAACATCTTTCTCAAGCTCTCCACCTGGTGAGAGTCAAAAGATATTAACTAAGGGCCATAGCACTTTGTATCATTAATTACCAAGTCAAATTCATCTACCAGTTGCTATGTAGAGCAAAAACTGTTTCGTAGGGTCCAGCCCAATCAAATTATAACGTCCAGGTTTTTTGGTTTTGTCCTTCCCACCAGAAGATCCTGATTCGGGAAGTCCGCTGACAGGTGCAGAGCAAAGCATCGCAGTTACTACACCATCATGCCGTCTATGAGCAGCGGCCACTGCACCAGGAGGAACATCAGAAACAATATCACCACTCACAACCTGCAACAACACAAGGAACCAATAGGTAAAGAAGAAGCAACTTTTGATAGCTCAAAACATTCTAAAGAAAATGGATACTAACCAAAATGTCATTTGCTGTCAGATGATGGACAATTGCCCTAAGAGCACCAGCCGTTCCAACATCCTCGGGAACGGCAGCAACCTACAGCATATAGAAAATCATCTAAGTTTTGTTTCTCTAGATAAATTCCTAAAAGAAAAAAGAAAGAAAAAAAAGATCATTCCAAATTCTAATTGGTAGCAATTACAGATATCATGAAGCGTCATTTGCAAATCTAATGCTTTTCAATAGTTATTTTAGTTTATAGTGCAAATTTCATACTTCCGAAGTAAGTAGCACTGTTATACTTTCTCAAGGTTTAGTTTATAGTGCAAATTTCATACTTATGAAGTAAATAGCAGTTTCATACTTTCTCAAGGATCTCGATCACTTAAAAAACGGTATTTTCTGTTGGTGCTATTTTGTTAAATTGACTATGAAAAAGTGTTATTTTCATACAAATGTTTATATCTAGAAAAACAGACAATTTTTAAAGAGAACCAAGCTGTGATTTATCTTTTTAATAGGAAGCAGCGATTTAGTAAAGGGAAAATAAACATTTTGGTACCCTGTCATTTGAAATAGGGAACAAAAATAGCCCTCTTGTTTGGAAAATGACATGAGTTGTATCTTAACATTTATTACACTTTGGTACCTTGGGTCAACATGAATTGAAACTATATATGAAATGACAAGAATACCCATTTTTTTTAACTTAATGAAAAACTTGTCTAAATGGGATTGGGTTACGTAGTTTGGAAATGGATCATACTGAGTGATGATCTTGATTCTTGTGTGGAAAACAAAAGCTGAAAAACAAGGATGTTTTACCCTGGAAGAATGGCGAAGAGGCTTCAGCGCATTAAGGGCTGACACTGTAAATAAACTAAATTAAGCACGTACAGATCTGGAGAAAGATGTTAAGAGGCCGATGAACTTTGTGATTTTTATTCCTATGCATTCTGATATTGTTTAACATAAGAGAAATAGAAAAGGATAAATATATCGAGTATTTGCGAATTACTAAATAATGGTTCTGGGGTGTGACTTCCGTCCCAAGTTAACTCATTTATTGAGTATTTAAACACAGTAAAAAACATGGACCAATGGATGTGCTTTTATAGATCCTGCAATGAAATAAGTTTTTCATGTCTTAATAATGATGATCTTGAACTTGTTTGGCCTTTGATCCTGAACAATTTTCTAGTGGATGTGGGAGAAGCAAAGCTAGATTGAACAATTTACATTTTATGTCAAACTTATATAACTAATAAAGACCACCAGGGATTTTCTCATAGAACCAAAAAAAAAAAAAACCCAATTTCTCGTTCACAAATGAGTTGATTAGCTTATCAAGTGGCCGAAACAACACACCCCATGTAATTTTTAAACAAGAGGGTCATTTTTATTCCTTTTCAAACTACAAGATACTATAATGTAATTCTTTTCCTTTATTAAGACAGCAAAAAGGGAGTAGAGTAAAAAGAAGAAAGGGAGGATCAGAAGTGAACCACCAAAGAGACCAAACAGAGGAAAAAAACTGGCAAAAGAAAGAGCAACGAAACTAACTAATACTTTTTATCATATGGCATATCAGTTTCTCTACTTACTTGCCCCATTGCCTATAAATATCATTTATAGTTACTGCTAACTCTTCAATTTCATGCCTGGTTAAACTTCTCAATTGATAGCATTACACCAGGTTATCCATACATTACTCTTCAGCATATAGTTAAGCATCAAATGGTCAAAACAAATTAATAATAATAATAATAATAAAACTCTCATACATAACATTTTAGGTACATTATTGAGTCATCATTTTATAGAACTAAACAATTTAGGGTATTATCATTTGTTAATTTTTACAGCTAAACTCAAACTGACTAAATTAGAAAAATAATAACATGAACACTTGCAAGAATACCAATTCGCCAAGTACCTGAACATGCAAACGATCAACATAAGCTCCAGAAATCCAACCGCCAACACGAAGAGCAGCATCTTCCCCTTCAACAACCTACATGACAATACACAGAGAAATCAAGGGTGATCCCCTATGTTTAGTTGCTAGCATAAACTAAACTTTCGCTTCAACCCAATTCATATGATCTAAAACTCATAGACTATTTTAATTACAGACAACCAGAAAGAAGCATAAAGCAAATCAAACTTCACAGTGATCTAAATTGTATAAAGATAAAGAATAAATAACACATACAACAATGAGATCCTTCAGATTACTTTGTTCCAAAAGCTCCAAAACATATGAGAGGACCGGCCGGTTCGCCACTGGAAGCAGCGCCTTTGGAACCTCCTGAAGTAACAAAATAAGAAATCAGAGAAGAAAATTTGCAAAATAAAAAAGGATGATGATCGTAATATTGGAGTCAAGTGTTTGGTTAGTGAGAAAATTGTGATACCAAACGTAAAGGGAAGAAAAAACAGTGGAAAAGAAAAATCCTAGAAACAAAATTGTGAACATTTTTCAGGGGAATTTGGCCGGAAAATCAGAAAAAGAAGAAAGTTGAAGGAGAAGAAGAGGAACCTTAGAGACGAGAGGAACAAGGTTCTTCGAGGTGCCTCCGGCTAAGACCACCACCTGAAAATCCATGGAAGCAGAGCGAACGGAGGGGTTTTCGTAGGGTTTCTGTTAGAAAATTAGGGGAGAGAGAGACGTGGTGGCCGCAGTTGAAAAGAAACTACAGTCACCCAAGACCCAGAGGAGCCAGGAAAGGCTTTCTCTCTCTTCGATTCCTCAGCAATTGGGAGAGCGACTCATTTTGGTTTCGCCAAGAAATTGTCCCACGCATGTCGTTCATAATTATCCATACGACACGTCGTTCTCAATTCACGTACGACGTGTCCTCTGTTACCGTTTAGAAATAAAAAATACGTAAGGGATAGATTTTGTTTTCTCCCTGATACTTGTATTGTTTTTGTTTCAAGAAATTATACAAAGGTTGCTCATAGTGGAGCTATTATTTCTGCTTCTACTCTGGTTTGGATAGATTCAGAACCTTGTTGTAAAGAACTTATCCTCTGTTTCTTCTTTTAAGAATAAATTTTCAGGAAAAAACAATTCCTCTCTTTCAATTCTGAGAGAAATCTTAGCTGGTCCAACCTTGAGTTTGCTTCCTAATGATTACTAGTTTGATTCCACAGGCTGGCTGCCCGAACACTAGTTCGATTCCACAGGCTGGCTGCCCGAAGACTAGTTCCATCCCTCAGGTTGGCTGCCTGAACACTAGTTCAATTCCACAGGCTGGCTGCCCGAACACTAGTTCATCCCTCAGGGTGGCTACCCGAACACTAGTTCAATCCCTCATGGAATTAATCTGTTATACTTGAACTAGCAAATACGATCAAATGGGATAAATTAACAAAATCTTTTGTATTAGTATACCAAATCTCAAGGTTTATAAATGATTTTCAAATCTATATTTTAGGAATGAAGGGGCAAAAACAAACCTATGAAATAAACACACAGTTCTATTTTTTCAAGGTTTAGGTTCATTCAAACTAGGATGCTCCAAGTACAACTGTACACATAAAGGTTCACTGCTCATCGACTTAATTGGGGTTATTAGTGGAGGTTTCTGCCATTGCTTTGTGTCTGTTGGGATCCATAGCTCTGCATCTTTACTTGATCCAGCCTCGGGAAGGGATCGAAAATAAGAAGTTATCTCCCACCTACAACCTACGGTTAAAGGAAAACAGTTAAACATCTCATTCCAAGAGACTGAAAGCTTGCAATAAAAAGCACATCCTAAAGCATAAAATTGAAAATTCAGTTTAACTTACTTTGAGGCAGAACTTTCGTGAGGGGTTCCGAGACCGAAAGCTTGAGCAGAAATGATCTAAGCGAGAACTCCAAGTCAGCTTCTTCAACTTTTGAGCCATAAGACTGGTTCACTGTGAGCTTGAACATAAATCTTTCGACTGGCGTGTTGTCATTGTTGAAGAAGATGACGGCTACTCTTTCCACCAGGCCCTAGTATTTGAAAAGGAATGAATGTTTTTAGTGAAAATGCTTGGAGCTTAACAAGACTGGAAAATAAGTAGGAAACGGGCATGCATCAATCGATCAATACTAAGAGGAAATAATAACAAGAGTAATTGACACAAGAATAGTAACGAGATCACCCTTTCTGTGTAAATGAGATTTTCTCTTACTAAACTTTATCTGAAGAGAAAGTGTGAAGGGAACCGCATACACATAACAAAAGCACAAAACAATGTGAAAAAACTAACACACAAAAGGAAGAAGAAGAAGAGAAATGAGCAAAAATTCTCTTGGGAATTTAAAAATAAATGAGCATTCTAACAGAACTTAAGAATGGGTCAGGCTTAGTCCATCGTTGTCATCCGCAATCCAAAACATTGTTTATTTACGAATAGGATTGACTTTACTTTGCCTGGTTCTTAATAGGCAAATATATATATATATTTATTTATTTATTTATTTTAGCAATACATAGAAGATGCATTCTCAATAAGGGCAAACTGAATCTGTTCATAAAAAGAAAATAAGGGTAAACCGAAGCCAAGAGAACCACTCAAAACTATAAAGATGGACCTACTCAAATTCATAGAGCCTTCAGTTAAAGCTCACATGGAGCAAGTATGTGTGGAACCTTGTCCCACTGAAACCAACTTCACATCTTGGAGAAGAAGGCCTTGAGCTCGGTGCCAGTGGTGAAACCAAAAAGAGCTTTAGTACAGTATATGTAGTAGGGCCTCAACTGATCATCTTTGCGATTTTTTCAGAAAATATCTATCCTCAGTCCTTAAGAACCAAATATTGGAATAAAGTTACTAGCACACAGGAACATTTTACTCGCTTTTTCCCTTCCCAAACATCAAAACAATAAAGAGTTTCTCTTAGAATGTAATCAAAAGTCAGTTTGAACGTAGGTTAAAAGAACTGCAGCCTTTGTAATACAATAACTGGTGTTTGTAAGAAGTTCAAATCAAAAGAAAGCATAATTGCTATATTGTATGAGAATGACGAATAACGAGCTCAGCACGAGCAGCCTAGGGGAGTACAATTGTAAAGGTCACTAGAGTGGAGTAAATTTTTTCTTTTAACACAAAGTGGAGTGAATTAAAAGGTATGTATAGTATAGCACTAAGCAATCATTAAAGTAGGCGGTAAAATCTGTGGTGAGATGCAGGTTAATTAGATATAAACAACATAAAACATGTCATATAGCTCTTCACTACTTCTATCTATATCTTATAAGAAGCCTTCTCTCTAGCCTCTGTCTAATAGTATGCATATCCAAGAAACTAGGAATCTAGAAGAGGGTTCTAACCCACTTTACCAGATAGAAACCATTCCTTTCTTTTCTATCCCCTTGATTTTTTGTTAGTAGCTTGGGTTTCTTGTGACTGTGTTTAAGAGTTGCTTCTCCAGCTTTCTAAGAATTAGGTTGTCAAAGAACAATCTTAGAGAGCTATATCCATGAGCTTTAAGAGCCCTTGTGTAACTACAGGGCTTGTTCGTTTCAGTAACTCAAAGTTTAAAAATTTGAGATTTGAGTTACTCAGTGATTCAAATCAGCGTTTGTTTAGACAATGACTCGAATTTTAAGTTATAAAATTTGAATTATTTGATTA
>WUAT03000001.1:2640716-2661224 GCA_010015005.3 Ulmus americana
TTTTACATTATATCTCCATCACCTTTTACATGAAATATTATTTTTTTTCATATTATTTTATTCTTAAACCTTAATATTTCCACCACTTTTTACATAAAATTATTTTTTAATCTTATGAACCCCACTTACTTTTACCAAAAAAATTAGAATCATGTTCAAATCACCAAAATTATGTTTAAATCGCGTCTAAAACATGCATGTTCTGAATAACCTGATCTAGGGCTACACATGGGTTAGTTTGAACAATTTTGGGCCCAAACCGTGACCCAAACTATGTACCTCGATTTGGTATATTTTTGACCTGTTACCAAACCATTTGAGTTTGGTTTGGTTGAGCACAAAATTGGTTTGGTTTGGTTCAGCCCAAAATCAGTTTGGTATATTTTAAACCTGTTACTAACCCATTTGAGAAGAAGAGAGTAAAATCGTGAAATTAAAAGAATTTTTTGGTTTAATTGTGTTTAGGCCTTTGGGTTTGGGGCTTTGGATAATTTAGAAATTGAAAACTTTAATGGTATGAGCTTAGAAAAATTTTGTGAATAAATAAATATTTAGGATGAAAATTTTGTAAATAATTTTGTGAAAAACTTAAAGAGTTAAAGGTAATATATAAAAAAATATATTTGAAGTATAGGGTTCGGTTGATTTCGGTTTTGTTTGGTTTCACAATTTTAGACCCATTATCAAACCATTTGAGTTTGGTTTGATACATTTGGACCCGTTACCAAATCATTTGGATTTGGTTTAGTTTGGTTCGGCCCAAATTAGTTTGAACTAGACGATTTGGGTTGAAAATGTGCAAGCCTACCCTAATCAAATGCTTTGTATGGAATACCGCTTTCTTTTTCTTTATAACTAACATAGTAAATCTCACTAATTCTTTTCAATTTTTATGTGTGTTCCAATTTCTCTTTTACATTTATAAAAAGTTCTTAAAATTTCAAAATTGTCCCAAAATACATTCAAAATTCTATGTGTTCGTGAAATAAGAAACACACACACACACATATATATAATATAGAGGGTGTTTGTATAATATAAGAATTGAAATTTATTTATATTGATAGAAATTTCATTAATAACTTTTCAAGCACATCATATTTTTCAATGATTTTTGAATATATTGCTCTCTAATGTCTTAGGAATATACTTATAAAACAGTTTTGTAATCTGATTTTTCATTTCGAAGATATATAGCTTCGTATACTAACCGTAAAATTTTGGTTGGAATTATATTATAATCAATATCAAATCTAGTATATTTTTTAAACGAAAACTAGGAGTAGAAAAAAAAAAAACTTATAGATAGATTCCTAAGATAGTAAAAAATAATATATTCAAAAATCATTAAAAAAATATAATATAGTTGAAAAGATATTAATGAAATTTCTATTGACATCAATAAATTTTAATTACTACACATTACAAGCTCTATGTATATTCTCTTAATGCAAAAAAGTGGTCAACAGTCAAAGTGTGTCACGTGAACTGTTATCTCAAAGTCAGGAAAGTGACCTGGTGTCGAGTCAGGTCTAGTTTGGAAGAATTGACAGCATCTCCGCGGAAGTGACGACGTCAAAGTGTAGAATTATTTGAAGAATGATATGGAGTGAAAGCTGTCTAGCTAGGCAAGACTAATATTGATGCCAAACTGATAGTAGAATGTGTCAGCAGAAGCCCAAGTCAAGATGGATGACCTGGAGTGAACACGTCTAGGAAGGCAAGATTGGGCTGATATCAATGCTAGAGTGAGTGTAGTCCAGGAAGGATTAGATTGGGATTATGTTTGTGCTAGTCTGGAAGTGAGAGTCTAATCTGCAAAACAGAAAGACAGTCAGAGCGCAACGTTTATGATTTTACCAGGCCTTTTAATTAACTATGTTAAGAAAATTAGAGTTAAATTTTTTTAAAAAAACATATCATTCTACATAATGAGAAGAATTCATCTTCTCTCCTCACGGCCAAGTAACCTATCTCTAAACTTTGACTCCATTTCCTTTCGAGATTAAGGAAACCAACATCAATTAACGATAGTGAAGTATTATCACTATCAACTATCCGACTTAACATTATTACAGTACCTCAAATAGAATAATTAATTTACACACATTAAAATCTTTAATGTAGAAGCGTTTTGCCACATACATACATGTCTTCACCTGCCCTCCTGAACCTCTCCCGACCAGTAAGACTGATAATCCACCGGTGACATCTACATCATAAACATATTTCATGAGCTAAAGCTTAGTAAGTACAATCACTGTAATTTTTATAGTCATTACAATCACATTTATAAAGACAGTATACTAATAATCATTATTAGCTGTGTAGCTCGTGAATCTCGTAAACTTGTACTATAGCTATCAATCGGTAATCCTGTAAATATTGGTCAGTCAAAATTTCATGAAGCATCATAAACAGTGTAACTCATGATTGAGTCTCTACATTTAGATTGATAAACCTCAATCAATAACTGATCAACATCACATGTATCATATAGAAAATGCACTCATATCATTTAAGTGTTTAGAGTACAGAAAATGGCATTTTAACAGTGCGGACATCAATGAATACACATTTCATGTCATGAACTATTAATTTATTGTTCCATGAAAAACATTATGTGAAATCATTTTAAATCCGTGCGTGGGCCCATAACCCACAGGTCCCAAGATCGAAACCTGGCTCTGATACCACCTGTAACGTTCGTGATTTTACCAGGCCTTTTAATTAACTATGTTAAGAAAATCATAGTTAATTTTTTTTTCTTCTTTTCTTTATCTTATAACATAATAATAATATTAATAATTATTATTATATTATCAATATTATTGTCATAATTTTAATACGACGAAATACTCTTTTTTTTTTTTTTAATTGAGTTAGCATAACTCAATTTTTCTTTCCACCATAATTTTCCTCAGGTTCACAAAATACCAATTTATGTGGTATTTAATAACCAACATATATTCGTAATTATATTACGAATTTATGACCGTAATATTTATACGGTATTTTTCGTATATTCCATGTCATTAGTTACAATAATTAATGATGTGAATTTTTCGAGATATTACACTTGCATTCGGTCCCTTATTTCATACGATTTCCTTGAATCCCTCAACTCTCGTCTATTTTGTATTCAGCGGTTCTCGGTTGAATCGGAATCATAATTCTGTTCGGGAGTTCTTCGTGGTCTGAAAGATTTGCCTTCGTGTTTGTTTGAAAAATTGGGAGACTCTCGACCGGATTTGATGGGTAAACCCATTGAGATCTTGTATTCTTTATCCTCGTCCCACCTGATCTGAGCCCAAGCTTTGGCTAACACATCTTCGAAGTTTTTGCAGGGGAACTTTATGAGTTCCTTCCACAGGTCCAAGCTATAGTGTAGTTCGTTCCTGAAAGCATTTATAACAGTTTCAATATTAGGGTTCGAAATTGATAACTTTTCTTTGTTGAATCGCACGATGTAATTTCTCAGCGATTCTCCGCTTCCTTGTCTTATGGTATTCAAATTTTGTGAATCCCACTCGGGTTTCCTACTGCTAGTGAACTGCTCGACAAATGTGTCGGCTAACTGGGCGAAGGAACATATTGAATCATTTGGAATGTTAGTGTACCACTGCAAGGCTGGTTAGATCAGACTTGAACCAAACCCCTTACACATGCATGCTTCCCTTAGGTCCCTTGGAATGGCGATTGTAAACATCCACTGTTTGTATTATGTGATATAGTTGTCTGGATTTGTCGTCCCATCGTATAACTTCATGTTTGGAAAATTGAACTTCTGAGGCATCTCCACCAGAGCAATGTTGTTGGTAAACGAAGAATTTATGTATATGTTGACAGAGCTTTTCTTGATTGGCACGTGCATTCCTGGAATTCTTCTGATCAGATCTTCCATTTCATTGAGTCGACGTTGCAGTTCTGCCTCGTGCATATTTGATGAAAGTGAAATGCTGATCGCATTTGGTTATGTGACGTCTCCAGAAGCTCGTGCTGTGTTCATTGGTAATGTCACCTGTTCTTCTTGATTTTGGTCAGCTCGATTATCGATCGGAGTACGCCTTGCACCGTTCGTTTGATCATTGGTGATTGTTTCGGTCGGAGTTTCGAGTAAAAGCATCGATCTTATATCAGTGCATAATTTTGAGCTGCTAGGCGTTTATTCATTGGCACGCGTTTAGATCTGGTGCTGATATTGCAAGTTTTGCGCATGCATTTCATCATTCTCTTGCTCCAATTGACAGAATCATTTGTTCATTTGGTTCAGTAGGGTTTCCATTTGATAATTGTGATTTGGAGTTTCTGGAATTTCTGCCATCCTCAAGGTTGATCCACTCGTTGATTTGGCTCAAAATAATCGCTGGGACCCCACAGTGGGTGCCAAATTGTAGATGCTTAAATCTACAACTAAATTTGTCTAGGCACGAACAATCTATGAACCAAAAAATAAGAAAGAATGAGTGGGACACCCTTGAAACTGGTGTAGTGCCAGCCAAAGTCACTCCGACGCCCAAATTAGTTCGTGATATGAATAAGGAAAAATAATAAATGAACAAAGTAAATATCAATAATGGATTGAATATACCAAGTAATAGTTAAAAAGCAACAAATGGTTTCGTCTAGAATGGAGATCGGGGTGGCGATCAGAATTTAGACGGGTGTGAAATGGACTGATGAAGAGAGTCTGATGGGGTCAGATTGCGGCAGACTAATGGTGGCGTGGAAGTAATTGAGAGCTTTTATCTTGATGATTTCTTTGCTTCAAAATGTATATCCCTTTGTGAAGGACCTTTTACTTCATTTTATAGGATTTTGGAACTTCCCATTGAAGTCCAAGTTGTGCTTCGTTTAATTTAGAAACAACCCGTGAATCTTGTTCAAGTGGCTGAACAGTGATTGAGTAAGTCATGGTGGTTTAAGATATTTCGGTGTGTTATCCTTTGGAATATTCTGTTCATAGATACTAACTAGGTCCGTTCGGTTTACAGAATACCTTTTCTTGACTATCATTTTCGTTTGGAATGATAGTGGGATCAATACGAATACATTCCGAGTGGGACTTTCTGTGCAGAACTAATCCAAATGGACTTGATTCTAAAGCCCATTTTCGTAGTGGGAATTTTGACCCTAAGAACTGCCACCCCCAACAGATTTTCTAATCGTCAAGATCACCTCAAAGCACCACAATTGTACCATATTACCAAACTAAAATTAACAACAATTATAACTACTGTTACAACTAAATATAAACTGTAAACGACAAGACTCACCATGCAAGTGAATGGGAAGACGTATAAAGTGTATGTTGCTTTCTTTCCTGCAGCCTCAATGTACTATTTATAATAGGTGAACTTGGCCTTGATATCCTTGTTTTGGGGCTGCTTAATCCTCGATAAATAAGCGACGGTCCCCCAAGGGTAAGCATCGAAAGTCTCCAAATTGTCCACGATAGATATATACTCTTAGCTCACAATCTTTTTTTTGGGATCCGAGCGCAGTAATTGTTTCCTCCAAGAAATAAAGTAAAGCAATCTTCACTATTTAATGCGATGGCATGAGAGATGACAAAAACAAAGTGCGATAGCGCGATGGGTTAGTTATGACGCTTCTAAAAAATACATCACACATTCAAAATTTGATGCGATGGCACGAGAGACTGCAAAAAACAAAGTGCAATTTGGCACGAATACTAATTGAAAGCGCGATTATGAAAAGCTTAGCTCGATAAGCATTCCTTTATCGAGAAGAGGAAGGTGGTTAGAAAAAAAAAAAGATTGGTTTGTTTTTTATTACTTTTCAAACTCAATTCAAAAGTTAATATATTCTTCGTTAAGCTTTATTTAAATTAAGGGTCTTAAAGAAAAAAAGTTCCAATCTGTTAAACCTCCTTTTAGTCGGTTTGCCGGATTGTGATAGCCTTGTGAATGATTAGTACAATATTTAAATTAATACATATATATTTGTAGAATAAGCATCCGTGGAATTCATGGGAATTAATTTATACTTGTGGGTGTAGTTTGAGAATGTGGTAATCTGATTAAAATAGAAGATAATAATTAAAAATTGCAGGAGAAGGAGAAAGACACGGTTTTCACGTTGGGGCTGTTAGAGATTGGGTAAAGCAAAAGGCCAAGGCCAAAGCGAGGCCCGGTGGGCGAGGGAGGCTTCTCTTGTTCCGCCAACAGACTCTTTATTTATTTATTTATATTCGAATGTGTAGTCTTATCTTCTTAGTTAATAGAATCCCTGGGACATTATGAGTTAAGCAGGATGATGATGATGTCCTTACCCAAAGAACCCGAGCAGGTGATGAAGCTCCGAGGAGGATCAGTTCTGGGCAAAAAGACCATTCTCAAAAGCGACCACTTTCCCGGCTGCCAGAACAAACGCTTGTTTCCTCACATCGACGGCGCTCCAAACTACCGCCACGCTGACTCTTTGCACGTTCACGGCGTTGCTATTCCCACCGCCGATGGGATCCGAAACGTTCTCAACCATATTGCCGCTCGCGGAAACCCTTCCCAACTCCTCTGGATTAATCTTCGCGAGGAACCGGTAATCTCTTCTTTCTCTATCTCTATAACATTCCAGATCCATGCTAAATTTACTCTCGCAATCACTAATACTAAATCAACATTATTTAGGCTAATAGGCTCGCTCAACCTGCAATTTCTTATTTTAATGCTACTTGTGGATCTTACACTTTTATATAGGTATTCAATTTCCTTTCTTAGCTTTCCTCCTTCACCACCACAAGTAAGCTTCATTCGTTTCTGTTAAAACAAGTTGTTAGTGAAATGGTTCCTTACTGGGCTTTTCAAGCCATAAAAGGTCATTAGAAGCGTGAAATTGAAGTTTTAATTTTAGAAACAGGGGACACATGCTTTGGGGTTGCTTGTTCTGTTACGGTATAAAAGTTTGCAAAGAATGCACGTCAAAACTCAAGTGTCTAATTACAGTGCTCCTTTCACCAACCTACATATTTGACTCTACCATGGACCGAACTAGATAAGAATGACGCGTGACAAGCTAGGGAATTGCGTTTACCGGGGTTTCCTAGTTTGACGCTCTTACTAAAGAAATAAACCAAGGGCCATGGATAACGGCATAAGATGTGTAATATATAGAATATGGAAATTCCCAAAACAGTCCTGCCTTCATAAGTAAACTTAGAGCCATATATAAAATTAAGAACAAAAAATCATATCCCAACTAATTACCAAGACACTTGGTTTTATTCTAAACTGGTCTTCATTGATGCTGCGGTGCTCGTGTGTTGGACTTCCAAAAGGAATATTTGTTTGTTTAGCACATTGCTACTACATTATGACATGCAATATTTGTCTTCGTTGCTGTGTGAACCATGTTTGAAGTAGATTCGCTAAAATTACATCTCCTTAAATTAGGCAGCCTCTCGGTGTATATATTAAAAGTAGAAGTTTCCGCTTTGTTATCATTGAAAGAAAATGTTAAAATTGTACTAGGGACAATTGTGGAAATGCGTAAGGGATTTTTTTGTGTAGAAAGTATGTGTATGACACTAGTGGTAAATTGCAATCAGTTATTGCAAAATCTCGTCTTAAATATGATGATACGTGACAGTTGTGGTAACTTTTAAGTTGACAGTCTTGATTGTTTTTTCTTTTTTCCCTTTTTTTATTTTAACATTCTTTATGCCATGCATTTTAATCTACATCGTTGCTCTCTTTTCTTCAAACTTCAAACAGGTGGTGTACATTAATGGACGCCCTTTTGTTTTGCGTGACGTAGAAAGGCCTTTCTCCAACCTTGAATATACGGTATGTTATCAAGACCTCCTTACACTGCCTGTTAAGAAGCTATTCCATCTTTTTATTTCTCTCTTTTGTTCTTTCTTTGTCAAAAAAATTATTTGGCCAATATAATTCATTTCTGGAGTTTATGAACCCAGCCCATTTGAACAACTAAAAGTCCAAAGTGCTGTTAATGTAACCAAAAACTTTCACTTCTTTAACCTGTTCTTATGCCCCTGGACATGTGTTTTAGCCTTTTTTTTTTTTTTCTTTCCAGAATTGCATTAATATTGTATCATATCAAAAACATTGTCTTTAGAAATTAGGGGTAGTTGCTCAGGAGTTGAGTAAACACATAAATTTATGCTAACTCCCCATGAAACTTCAAAATGTTTTAAGCAAGTGGTTAATATTGGGTTCTGGGTTCTGTTGAGAGTTATTTGTTAATTGTAACAAATGAACGTGTGATTTTTTTGCATTGACATCAGGCATAAATATATATATATATGTAAGTATAAATTGTCTATTTCCAAAATTTCTGTGGCTTTTCTATGAAATAAGGGAATCAATCGGGCGAGAGTTGAACAAATGGAAGCTCGACTGAAAGAAGATATCCTGATCGAAGCTGCAAGGTAACTTTCCATTGTCTTCATTGTGTTTTCTCTAGCCTCTCACAAGCGATTCCTAGTTATCTACAGTGTTTCTTCATTTTGCTTTGAATGATGGCAAATTTGATTTGCTCATCTGACATAACAGATATGGAAATAAGATCCTTGTAACTGATGAACTGCCAGATGGTCAGATGGTGGACCAATGGGAACCAGTCGCTCGTGATTCTGTGAAGACACCATTAGAGGTATCTTACTTGAAAAGTTTTTCAGTGATGGGAAACGGTGCAACATTTATTTGGTCATAATCTTTTAAAGTGGCAAGAATTTATTTTCTCATGTAGGTGTATGAGGAACTGCAATTAGAAGGATATCTTGTTGATTATGAACGTGTTCCTGTAACTGATGAAAAATCACCAAAGGAGCAGGATTTTGATATCTTGGTGAGTTTTGTATTTTAAATCATGTTGAATTTGACTAATTTATGAAATATTTGTTTGCGTGTTAAACATGAGTTGCTTTCTTTTTGCCCCATATTTAATAAATCTTCTTCATCTACTCTCTACTGTTTGTATTCTTAGGTTCATAAAATTTCTGAAGCTGATATAAATACAGAGATAATATTTAACTGTCAAATGGGACGCGGGAGAACTACAACTGGGATGGTGATTGCAACTTTGATTTACTTCAACCGAATAGGATCTTCTGGTAGTCCTCTTGCTTCCCGTTCTTAATTATATATTCTTTTCTACTTTCAGAAGATTATGCCATCTTTAAACATTTGATATAATTTGAGCTTTGAATTCCTATTTACTTTACGTGACCTTGTGTGTTTGGTAACCTGATTTTCTATATCACTCTCATTGATAAGATAATTGTGCTTTCAAACAAAAGGTAGGCTCTCCATTTTCGTTTCTTTTGTGTTTTCTCCTTTTCTTCTTCCCTCTTCCAGTTTACAGAGTTTGTTATGCCAATACCAGTGCTATGAAAAGTAACTATAGAGAAGGACAAACATTATTGCTGATATTGGCCCATGTTGTATGGAAAGAGAAAGGTGCTAAGAAAGAGAATGATTGTGAATTAACTGGTTTGGAAATAAAATTTTAGCCGTCTAGCAGCTGATTATAGAAGTATAAAGTCATCAAAGGAAACTAAATGCCTCTTTTGAAAAGATGATTAGGGCCATTCAGGCAAACTCTATCTTTTTACCTTCTGTTTTTCTATATATATATATTGCGAAAGATATCTATCCTAATTTTGCATATCACTTCTGATGCTTTGACGTTGCTTTTTTCTTATTCATATGTTTTCTTTGTGTGAGTAGGTATTCCAAGAACCAATTCAATTGGAAAAGTTTCTGACTCTGCTGCTAATGCTGCTGACCATGTTCCAAACTCGGAAGAGGCAATTCGAAGAGGAGAATATGCTGTCATAAGAAGTCTGATTCGGGTGTTAGAGGTAATTGATATCATCTTTCATTGCTTGTAGTTGAGAAATTATTGTTTTTACATTTTTATTAATTATTTGTGTTCATATAGGGTGGTCTTGAAGGCAAAAGACAAGTTGATAAAGTTATTGACAAATGTGCCTCCATGCAGGTATAGCCCTTTTCTCTCATCTAAACCATGTGTCTTCTACATTTGTATGCTAGTTTTCTATTTAAATTGTTCATAAGAGATTTCTGAAATTATCTTTTTGCCCCCAGATAGTATGTTTCCAACAATTTTTGTTAATAAGAGAAAAAGTTGCTTAAACAAAGGTTTGTTTCATGTTTTATCTTTGAGTCTTTAACTTACTAACTCTATTCTTTGAAATCAACCTACAGAATTTACGTGAAGCTATCGCCACATATCGAAATAGTATTCTGCGGCAACCAGATGAGATGAAAAGGGAAGCATTGCTTTCATTTTTTGTGGAGTATCTGGAAAGATACTACTTTCTTATATGCTTTGCTGTTTACATTCATTCAGAGAAATCAGTACTTCAGTCAAGTTCCTCTGGTCATAGTAGCTTTTCTGACTGGATGAGAGCACGGCCAGAACTGTATAGCATTCTTCGCAGGTATTAAGGGAAAAGCACTCATCATGTAAAGTAAACCCATTGTTAAATACTAGCTATATGGCAAGAATTGAGCGCGAATTATCTGATCTCAACAAGTTGGGTCAAGCCAAAGTGTTATACTACTATTAAAGAAATCTTTTGATGTTTTAGTCCTCTAGATTCATTGCTTTAAATAAAGGTCTTAAATGCTGAATTAAGTTTTAAGACTTTCCAATAATGCGGAGGACATTACTAGATCCAATAACAAATGTAGCAGTATACGATTAATCTTAGGGTGTAAGATGATGTTCACCTTCAGGTATTTCATGCCAATCTTTTCGTTTCGAAATGCAGAGTATCAAATTTCTAGAGATGGGAACCAGGAAAGAAGAAACTTTTTTTTGAAATTATGGATGCTAATAATAATGATTAGGATATTTAGGAACATTACCCACATTGGCTTTGTTGTGCATTATGCCAGCATTAGATTTTTAAGCTAACATTCTTATCCTGTCAAGGTTCAACTTCTAATTATCTGGTTCTGTTTGTGTGTGTGTGACTTGACTCATTATTTGCTTTGTTATTGTTGGCATTCATTAATTTCTAATTTATATTTTCTGTTTACTCTTTGTAGACTGCTCAGAAGAGATCCAATGGGTGCACTTGGATATGCAACTTTGAAGCCATCCCTAATGAAGATTGCTGAATCTACTGATGGCCGACCTTGTGAGATGGGTGTGGTTGCTGCCTTGAGAAATGGCGAGGTTTTAGGTAGCCAAACTGTTCTGAAAAGTGACCACTGTCCTGGTTGTCAAAACCAAAATTTACCTGAGAGAGTGGAGGGTGCCCCAAATTTCAGAGAAGTCCCTGGCTTTCCAGTTTATGGAGTTGCAAACCCAACAATTGATGGGATACGATCTGTTATACAAAGGATTGGCAGCTTGAAAGGTGGTAGACCAGTTCTCTGGCACAATATGAGAGAGGAACCTGTTATTTACATCAACGGAAAACCATTTGTGCTTCGTGAGGTTGAAAGACCGTACAAAAACATGCTTGAATACACGGTAAACTTTCTTGCATATCATTATCATGTATATTAAATAGAATATATATATATATATATATATATATATATATATATTAAAAAAAGTATCATCGATTATTGCTACCTTTGAAGCATGCACTGGGCCAGTGCATGAGTTTCCAAACCAGACGAAAGAAAAATTTCAGAAAGGTGGACACGACTGAGTGTCTAGAAAGACATCCAAGAAGTTTCAGGGATGTTGGTTTCATATTTCCAAGGTCAATTTAAACCTCGGCTGAGGCAAAAGTATATAGTTTCTGGAATAATGATGGTTCGGTAATGGGTAGGATAGTGCTCATTGTAATGCTGTTTTCTTTGGTCTTTTTGGATATCTTTCAATCCCTAATTTTCTGCAATTTTTTTTCTTTTTTTGGTCTTTTTCAGGGCATTGATCGTGAGAGAGTGGAAAGAATGGAAGCTCGATTGAAAGAAGATATCCTGCGAGAGGCTGAACGTTATGGGGGTGCCATAATGGTTATTCATGAAACAGCTGATGGTCAAATATTTGATGCGTGGGAACATGTAAACTCTGATGCTATTCAGACTCCGCTTGAGGTTTTCAAAAGCTTAGAGGCTGATGGTTTTCCCATTAAGTATGCACGCATACCTATAACTGATGGTAAAGCTCCCAAAAGTTCTGATTTTGACACATTGGCTGTCAATATTGCTTCTGCTTCCAAGGATACTGCTTTTGTTTTCAACTGTCAGGTTAACTTTTTTCATTCTCACCTACTTTTCAATACGTACATGGAGATACTCAATGGCTTTTGTATATCGATATACTGCATGTTTCTTTTCTATTGTCCCTTTTTCATAATGTTTTTTGATATCACAGATGGGTAGAGGAAGGACAACCACTGGCACTGTGATTGCTTGCCTTGTGAAACTTCGCATTGATTATGGCAGACCTATTAAAATCCTGCTTGACAGTATGACCCATGAAGAGGCAGATGGAAGCTCAAGTGGTGAGGAAACTGGAGGCTGTGTTGCTGCATTGACTTCTGATGTTACAAAAGTAGTAATTGAGAAAGAGCATGGTCGAACGTTTGGCATAAATGACATCTTGTTGTTGTGGAAAATAACAAGATTATTTGATAATGGAGTGGAATGCCGGGAAGCCTTAGATGCTCTTATTGATAGATGTTCTGCCCTGCAGAACATACGCCAAGCTGTTTTGCAATATAGAAAAGTATTCAATCAACAGCATGTCGAGCCAAGGGTAAGGAGGGTGGCACTAAACCGTGGTGCTGAGTACTTGGAGCGCTACTTCCGTTTAATTGCTTTTGCAGCTTACTTGGGAAGTGAAGCCTTTGATGGATTTTGTGGACAAGGAGGATCAAGGATGAAATTCAAGGAATGGTTGCACCAAAGACCAGAGGTTCAGGCAATGAAATGGAGCATAAGATTAAGGCCTGGGAGATTTTTTACTGTTCCTGTAAGTTTTATGGCTCATCAAATACAATGTATCTAGCAAATGCATTCCTTCCCTAGTTTCTATTGGTGTTTATGTGCATCCTTAATTTGATTTTTGAATTCAGGAGGAGTTGAGAGCACCATATGAGTCCCAGCATGGGGATGCTGTGATGGAGGCCATTGTCAAGGCCCGTAATGGTTCTGTTTTGGGAAAAAGCTCTATTCTCAAAATGTATTTTTTTCCAGGTCAAAGAACTTCTAACCACATACAAATTCATGGTGCGCCGCATGTGTATGAGGTAATTTTCATGCATTAGTATTCCACTTGTTTTATTGTTAGCAAAAGTTCTTGTCATATGATAAGCCTGAGTTACTTTTGTTTTACGAAACATCTCAAAACAAAAGGGATGTCCCCTACAATCATTTTTCAGTTTGGTCAAAGGAGTCCTTATCCAGGATAGTGTTATAGATGAATGATGCCTTTCCCATATGCTATGCCCTTTCAACATTAATGACTGGTTGGAAAGTCATTTTTAGTGCTTTATTATGATTTTTTTTGTCCGAATATCAAGCTATATGATGTTCCAATCCCTTTGCTGTTAGCCTGTTATGCATATTCTTAAAGACACACAGAAATAGAATTTCTAGAAGGTTTTGGTGTTGGATCAGCTGTGGTTGAACAGGAATTAAAAAAAAAAAAAAAAGCCACATCATGAAAATCATGTTGGGCAAGCATACAGTTTTTATGTAGTTATTTCAAGACTAAACTACATATAATAGAGTTTTTGGCTATATTTTGAAGTATTTTTAACTTTCATTTTCTGTAGGTGGACGGGTTTCCTGTGTACAGCATGGCAACTCCAACTATTGCTGGTGCCAAAGAGATGCTTGCATATCTAAAAGCGAAGCCCAAAGTAGAAGGATCTGCAGCTCAGAAAGTGATAGTAACTGACCTGAGAGAAGAGGCAGTCGTTTACATTAATGGGACACCTTTTGTCCTCAGGGAGCTGCATAAACCCGTTGATACCCTCAAGCACGTGGGAATCACCGGTCCTGTGGTATGTTATGAAAGTTGTTTTCTATTCTCAGGAAAAGTTTAAATACTAAAAATTGCAATGGATTTTACAATTTGTGCAATCTAATGCAGGTGGAACACATGGAATCGCGACTAAAAGAGGATATATTGTCTGAAGTGAGACAGTCAGGTGGTCGAATGCTTTTACATCGTGAAGAATACAGCCCAGCATTGAATCAATCCAGTGTCATTGGATACTGGGAAAACATATTTGCAGATGATGTGAAGACACCTGCTGAAGTCTATTCCTCTTTGAGAGAAGAAGGTTATAATATTATATACAGGAGAATTCCTTTAACAAGAGAGAGGGAAGCGTTAGCTTCTGATGTTGATGCAATCCAATACTGTGTAGATGAGTAAGTATCTAAAGCATCTAAGCCTATATTTTTTCAAGTTTGTAGTTGTAAAATTATCTGCCAAGTATGGATAGAAAAGGAGAAAGAAAGAAAAGTAAAAAAGACAACAAAGCCAAATAGTGATCTCTCTTCAGGGAATTTTTTTTTTACTCTGATGCCATTGATTCAATAACCACATCGAAACCTAAAACTAATTTGTTTTTGTATAGCTCTGCAGGCCGTTATCTTTTTGTATCACACACAGGATTTGGAGGAGTGGCATATGCAATGGCAATAACTTGTATCAGACTGGGAGCCGAAGCTTTTAAGATTCCCCAATCTGGGGTTTTTATGAAGCAATTATACACACCCGAAGAGGACTTGCCTTGTCAGGATTCTAATGAAGAAACACTGAGGATGGGTGATTACCGTGACATTCTAAGCCTTACAAGAGTTCTTGTGTACGGTCCTGAAAGCAAAGCAGATGTTGACCGTGTCATTGAAAGGTATGTCTTTAATTACAAGGTTTTTAGGTGGAGTAATAAGATAGAAATTGAGCAGAGAATTAATTTGTTATGGGTGGTGGTTGGTTTGGTGTTGTACGCAAAAGGTGTGGAGGGGCAGGAGACTTGCGAGATGATATTTTTCAGTACAAGCAGGAACTGAACAAGTTTAGTGATGGGGATGAGGAGCAGCGAGCTCAGCTAACGGATATGGGTATAAAGGCTTTAAGGTAATTTTCTTGTATCTTAAGTTTCGTTGAATTGGTCCGGTGGAAGAAGATAGTAATGACAGTTTAATTTTGGTTTTTGTGAGGGCAGGCGGTACTTTTTCCTAATAACATTCAGATCATACTTGTATTGCACGTCGGCGGCGGAGACAAAGTTCTCGTCATGGATGGATGCAAGGCCGGAACTGGGACATTTGTGTAACAACCTTGGGATAGACAAGTGAATGCAGATAGGAAGGATCAAAATAGAGAGTAGTAGGACTTATTTTTCATTTTGTAAAAAGTACAAGTTGATGTACATGCCCTTCTTTCACCCCACAAATTTTATGCAAATGCTATTTTAGGCGTTCACAATGATAAGCCGACAAAATTAACAGAAAATGTTTTAAATTGTCTGCCGCCTTGTTGATTTTCTTTTTTAATTCAATTTGGTGCATCTAAAAGCACAATTGTTTGTTTTTTTTAATGAAAACAATTGTTATGTTAAGATACTGTTTTTAAAAAATAAAATAAAAAAATATTGGAAAATTTTAAAACAATAGTAATAATATGCCGTATTGAAAAAAATGTTATTTTGCTACGATCTAAAAATAAATATCAGTGATGAAGATTTCCCACCCCCCCAGAAAAAATAATAATAATAATTAGACGAAGAGGAATAAGAGAAGGAGGCCCAGGCCCAGGCCCAACGCAAAATGGGAATTGACGATTGAGTTGGTGAGCTGAAAGAGTAAGAGCGATGCTTGTCTCATTGGAGGGAACGTCACATTGAGATTTTGTAGAGCATACCCAAGGCAGCTTTCATCTTCATCTTCTTGGATTGCTTTGTTATTTGAAAATCCAGAGGTGTGTGTTGAAATGGAAGAAAAAGGTGCTCAACTTACGAGGAAACGCTTCAAACCTGATGCTGTATGTATGTTGTGCTTTTAATTTGAGTCTTGAAACTGTTTTGTATGTTTGTAACTAAAATTGAATTGAATTTTCAAAAGTTGGAAGGAGATGGAGCAGCTTCGGCTTCGCAGATTGTAGAAAAGGCTGAATCCGAGACAAACGATAGCGGTGCTGGTGGTGGATCGGAGGAGATGGAACTCATTGTCTCTCACATCCTTGAAAGGATTGATAACTTCACTCACCTGGTAAGATCTTTCTTAGCTGCTCTCTCTCATCTCTGAGTATTTAATTTAAACTTCAATTCTAGGTTTCTGAGCTTCTGGAATCTGGAAAGACGATGTTTAAGGAGCTGAGTAATGAATTTGAAGAGCGGATGATAACGTAAGCTACAATCCTCTTATCATATTATTGATTTAAGCTTTTGAAGTTGATATTTGATATTCCAAATTAAATCTAAGTCTAAATCTAAATCAGGATTCATAAAGAACAAGTTGAGAAATGGCAGCAAGAGATTAAAGAGCTGAGGTTGCTGGATTCCACAAATGAGGAGGCCAATACTCTTCTCCATAATGCTAGATTTCTACTCCAAAATCCTCATATTCATTGATTCTGAAACTTCAAGGTAAATCAATTAACTCGTTATTTTTTGGTCCCAAACATATTATTTTTAACCTGGAAAATTGGAAATTGTTGTGCAGCTAAGCCATCAATGACATTGACCAGGGAGATTCATTTTCCAACTCTGGGATGCTTTCATGGTAAAAGGACACCCCTACATTCTTAACAATTTTGCTCAAAAATCAATTTAGTTACATTTTCAACTAGTTAACTTTCTATTTTCACAACATTACATATTCTTTCAAATGCCAACTTGATATCACAATATTTGGTTACATTCCTTGTCAATTTAGCTAGGTGAGTCAAGAAATTTGTTGTTGATGTTCCTCATTTTTTATTTTATTTTTTTGAAAATCATATTTTAGGCAATACCTGAAAGAAAAAAAAAATAGCCTAAAAAATTAAATTGGGAAGACCTAAAAGAAATAATAATAATAAAAAAATGGCCTAAAAAAATATCAACAAAAATTAAAGGGATAATTACATATTAGTATAGGTGTTCACAATTCCAAACAAATGGAGAAAACCGATCAAACTAAATTGAACTGATTTGGTTCCCTTTTTTGGCGTTTAATTGATTTTGTATGGATTTTTTTTTTCAATTTTAATCGGTTTAGTTTGGTACAAATTTTTACGTCTATAACCGCACCAAACCAATGCTACTTATTATATTTTAAAATATTGTTATATATATATAAATAAATCAAATTATAATTTATAATATGTTTTTAATCTAATTGTATCCAAACAAAAAATAATTAAAATTTTAAATATAAAATAAATTAATTGATAAGTGAAAATGCTCAAAACAAAATATTCATTAAGATGTCCCTGTACATATCAAAATTGATTTTTTTTTTTTGAGTCAAACTTTGTTACATAAAGAGTTTTGATGCAACCTTTGTTAATAATGGTGTTAATAATGGTGTAGTTTGTAGTTCAAACATAAGAGTTTAATGTGTGAGACCATTTTTTTCCCCCTGAATGTTATTTAATGTATCGATTCTACTAATTATACTAAATCAAACATGCATGGTTTATGTTTGATTTGGTTTGGTTTTCCTATAACAATTTCTACCGAATTGAACCAATCTTACCAACTGGTTTGATTTGGATAAATTTTTTGACAAATAACCGAACCAAATCGATTACAAATACCCCTACAGATTAGTACCCTCTAGTTGTTAAAAGTTTCAAATAGTATATCGAGTTTTAGAAAATACCAAAATTGGGCCTCAAATTTACATAAATTACGTCTAAATACCATGAGGTCACCCAATTTTCAAAAAATACCAAAATTACCATTGATTTTTAAACTAAAAATAATTTATAAAATAAAAATTTATTTAAAATATTAATAAAAAACCCATAAAACTAAAATCTATGTCTCTGAAGACTGAAAATCGATCTCCGGCCTCAAGCGCTCCTCAGTCCTCACCTTGTTTGGCCACAGTCGTTGTTGTTGTAGCTTGACCGCAGGCAACTCGAAAAGAAAAAAAAAAGTCTAGACTTACCAAAGAAACAAAAACTCTCAAATCTAATGTAAAACTAAAACATATTGAGATATTCTCAAAACTTAGTCAACTTGCTCATCAATATCGGTGAAGCAATACCTTTTTACAACGAACATGCATGCACCATCTCATTAGTTGGTATTTCTGTATCCCTAGATAGCATATACTATCCCTATCTCAATCGCCTCCTCAAAACAATCTCAACAAATCAAAATAAACAAACCAAAATGAACTACGTTCATTGAATCAAACTCACCATTTAACCCAAACCCTAGCTAGTACCATCGCCCTCCCCGACTCCACCTTTGCCTCTGCTGTCACCCGCCGATCACCGCCACCCACCTTAAAAATTCCCATACCCACAACAAACTCTCCAATCTAAAAAATTCCGATAAATCACAAACAAATATTGAAAATCAATTTACATCAATCTCATAAATCAAAATCACAACAATCTCAGAATAATCAAGAATCAAGAACAATCAAAATCAAAAATTAATTTGAATAAAAAACATAACATAACTAGGTGCGTTGGGAGGAAGCAAAATGCTACACTTGGCCTTTACCGAAGGGGCCTGTCGTTTCCAATTTCGAGGCAAATTATTAGGATGGTGACACGTGGTCTTAACCGAATTGGGACTGCGGTTTAATTGTACAAGAATCTGAACAAACAATAAATCTCTTTCTATTACTTTCTTCTTTGATCAAGTATAAACAAACTCTAGAATCTCTCAAAGAACACTCATAGAATACAAGATGAAAAATAAGATGAATTCTCATAGTTTTCTCTATAGCCCTCAACAATTTCTCATTGCTCAAAGTACATAGTGAATCTTTACAATTGAAGTCTAACTATTTATAGATTATTTACACCGCCTTACATCCTTCAGAATTTCCTTCTTCCAGACAATTCCTCTATGCCGGATCCTTTCCAGACCATCTAGGATTTGCTTAGTCCTTCAGTTTTTGTTGAATATATTCCAGTGCATATCTTCCTTCGACAATCCCTCTGAGAATCATCCTTCAATTCTCAATGAAAATCCATATTTATCCTTGATTAATCGTTGACTTTGACTCACAACCTATCAATCACAAGTCGCCATGTACACCATCGCAATTTTATCCATCCAATTTCCCCTTTTTATTTGTAATTTTTGGCGCAAAAATTGGAAATAAAACTTTGCCCAATGTATGGATGGGCCCAACGGTAGTGCGCGACCCTAACGGTCCTGACAGTCTAGTCCCCAATGACCTTAGGTAAGAGAAACAATAATTTTTTTGTGTTAATTAATACAAAGATAAAATAGACTTTTAACCAATTGGGTTATGAACTGAAATGCAATTTAGATTAAAATACTAATCCAATGAATTTGGTAGAAAGGGAATAGAATAGAATGAAAAGCCCTTTCCAATTTTAAATATCTAACCAAACAAAGTAATGAACATAAATGTTATTCCATTCCATTTCGTCCAACAAAACTATCTTAGAGAACTTAAATTTACTTAGAGGAAAAAAACACATGGGCATGCTTTTGATCTAATTTAAAAAAATCATATCCTATCGTATTCTATTCTCCAAATTTTTAAAAAATCGTTATTTTTCTTATTCTAACTATTATCTTGTTCTATTATATTATATAGACCCTACCACTTTTTACATCATTATACCTTATTTTATCATTTTACATACTTAAACCCTACCACCTTTTACATCTTACACACATATACCTTACCACATTTTATATTATATTATTAATATTCTCACCACCTTTTATATAAACTATTATTTATTTTATATTTGTTTATTATTAAATCTCAATATCTTCACCACTTTTTACATAAATTATTTTTTAATCTTGTGGATTCCACTTACTTTACCAAAAATTTTAGAATCTTGCTCAAATCATCAAAATTATGTTTAAATCACGTCTCAAACAGGCCTATTGTAAAAAGACAGAAATAGAGACCAGTTTGGTCTCGTACCACACTAAGCCAAAGATAGAACATACATGCACAAAACAAGTAAAAGAAGTTTGTTAAGCAAAAGCAAGTACTCTAATGTAGTGCAATATTCTCTAGATTAGGACCAACCATGAAAAAATGTTCATATTAAATTAATTTCCTTTAATAAAACAGAAAAATGGAGTTATTGACGTCGTGTTAAAAATCCCACATGAAGTATTTTAAGACTTTAACGATAATAACAATGATAATAGTATTAGTAACAGTAATAATAGTAATAATAATAGTAATATTAATGATAATAGTAATAGTAATAGTAATAGTAATAGTAATAGTAATAGTAATAGTAATATTAATGCTAATTGCAAGGTATTGGTATTGGTAATGATAATATAATTGTAATAGTAAAGATAATAGTAATAGTAATTGTAATAACAATAGTGAGGGTAATGACAATAGT
>WUAT03000001.1:2669262-2680513 GCA_010015005.3 Ulmus americana
ATATGCTACTCACAAATGGCAAACAATTATGATAGGTAATGGTAACTCACTCTACTGTCATGGGATGAAATGTACTAATAGCAACAATCGTTGGAGTAACATGTTTAACTGTAAAAAGGATACAGCTACCAGATGTTGGAGCACAAGATAATGCAACTATTTGATCAGTCAACTCAAACTTTGAAAGTTTTATCAACTCCCTAGTGAAAGGATTAAAGAAGAATAGAAGCTGTGATATTGATCTGTATAGCAACAGTCAACCATCTTTAGTGTAACAAACTCTAGATCAATTCAACTCAGGTAACTCAATGGAATGTATCTTCTGTCGTGACGGATCATAAAATTCAAAGTGGTTACCAAATTTTGGAAAGTAGACAAGCCAAGGCTGTTTGTTGTACACCCGGACAGAAATGGCAGCCAAGAGCCGTCTCTTACATACAGCAGATGCGCAAACATTATCATCTAGCTTCAAACGAGACAAAGTGAGCTCTAGGAGTTCTGTCTTAGTGTTTGACCAATTTTGTGGTTCCAATTTCTCATTTTTCTCAAAGGATCGTATTCCATTATGATTTGGTATTAATTCATGTAACCTAAAACAATTCGGTTAAGATGTAGCCTAGAGCAGTCTACAAGAGCAATAATGAAGTACCAAGATCAGCTAAGCAGAAATAACAAACTGTAAAACTTACAAGAGACCAATCCACATTATTTAATAGAAAATATGATGCCTTTTAACAATTAATCAAAATCCAATTGCTCCTCAAACAAATAAAAATCTCAATCCCTCAATGTTAAAATTAAAACTTGGTAAAGATTCCTTTTATTTTCAAATATACCTACAACAAAAACTTAAATGTATAAAATTACATAAGCCTCGAAGCAAATAAAATCATAAAATAAACACATTCCAACTAACAAAAACCTAGAATTAAATCCTGTATATACACATTCAAAAAATCAAAAAATTTCACGTAATCTCAGTTTTCAAACCCCAAATTCATAAATTAAACACATTTGCATTGCCTTATAACTACAAATTGACTCAATCCCTAAAATCCTTTTAAGTGAAATCCAATCCATACAAATCTAAAACAAAACTACACCAACCCAATTACAGAGACAATCTGAGTCGACTGAAACCAACAAGAGAATGAAAAAGAAAGCTTAAAATTTCATCTTCCTTCTTTTTCGTCCAACCATGGTTAACCAAGGAACTTTCCCTTACTAGAGAGAGAGTGACAGAAAGAAAGAAAGACTTTGAGGGACCTATATTTCGAGTTTTAGAGAGAGAAGAGTTGAAGAACCATTCTTAAAAAACCCTAGCCGCGGAGATTTTTTCTTCTCTTCTTTGTGACACTTTTTCACTTCTCGTAGAAAACACAGGGTCAGCCTAGTAATTTGGGAGGACGTCCATAAGAAATGCCATACTCATCCCAACCACTCTTGATAGCTATCAGATCATCGCCGGTACTAATATGACAGTCTTGGATGCAAACATTATCACAAGAGTCTGGAATGCATTATAAAGTATGGATGAGATGTTTTACTGGGAAGAAATCAAACAATCATCATAACTTCACTACAAATCTGCTTCATTCAATATTATTGCCAAGAAGTGGACTTTGGCAAATTTATACCCAATGAATATACCCTAGGAACTGAGTTACTTACAAATGGCATACTATTGAAAAATTACAGCATGAAGGAGAACACTAACCAGGATCAATCCCATCAGTGTTTGGTGAATCAAGAGGAGCACGAATCGTCACATTCTGGACAGCAACATGGCTGTTCAAAAGGAAACAATCTCATTATTCCTTCTAATTCATTATTTATTGATGTTCACAAATTTTTAAATACTAGGAAAATCGTATGAATCTTTAAGGATAGAACATGCCTGCAATATACAGGATGAATGGTCCAGAATGGTGAATTCAAAAAGGTCAAATTTGAGATGACAACCCCAGTGGAATTTATCAACTCAACCAAATGGGGTCTCGTATGATTCAAGGTTTTGTTGTGGAACCAATCCCACCAAACACTACCTTGACCATCAATGGTCCCATAATCACCTAAACATTGAAATTGGGCGGCATCAAGAACACCAAAATAAAAAGCATCTGCTATAACATTTTTCAATAACATTTTTACCAACCTGATATGATAACATCTGTCAAGTTGCGTCCAAAAATGAGGCTCTGATGCCTTCCACCCGGCAACTCCCTCCCTCGGCCATACGATGGTAGGGGATCAATGACCGGCCAATCATCAGAGTTCTAAAATAAATGCAGAAGAAGCTGTTTAATTTTTTTATATGCTAAAATCGCAATTTGGATCGGAGTTAGAGCTGAACATATTTGGAGATAAAATAATAAGCCTAAAGCTGGAAAAAACAAGGACCAAGAACCACAAAAATCACACACGGTTGTTCCTTAAATCAATAACTTGTTCATTTGGTTAATAGTGTACTGAAAATCAATCTCAAAGGCACTGTCACAATAGATTTTGTTTCCAAGAAGAGGAAGATTACCGGAGATCCAAGAATGACAGCATCTTCATCTAACCACAAGGTAAGATGACTGATAAGATGGAAGCTTCCTGTCAACCAGCGTCCAGCAGGGACAAAAAGCTTGGCCCCACCTTTGTCAGCAAACGAATTGAGATAGAAGATGGCATTCTGAAATGCTTTTGTGTTGAGAGTGACCCCATCTCCAACCGCGCCAAACTCGGTGATAGTAACACTGTGAGGTCTAATTTCCCACGAGTTGGATGTTTTGCAATGTGAGCTTCCCTTGACATTCCATGAAGCATCACCCAACAACCCAAGTGCCAGAACCACATGCAACAGCTGAAACAGGAAACAAATTACCCATTTTTCATTTGATCCCGCTAAGCCTTGATTGCTAATTCTGGTTTATATAACAAAAAATTTCTACTTTTTTTCAGTGTTTTCCAGATCAAGTACAGGACTTCTGATTACTGTCACAGAATTGACGCCAATTCAATTAACAGATAGATGAAAGGGAAGTCAACTGAAGCTACATTTTGACAACAACGATAATAGACTAACAGAGGATCATAAATTGCAAAGGGAAGATACTCCAAGCCATAACAAGTTTTGGCAAAGGGAAACCAGTTTGACTCAATCAGATCCTAACATATTTCTTATACATAATTATAACTGAAACAAAAAATTAGATGATCTCCGAAGCCAACACTCAAAATT
Organism: Ulmus americana; assembly: GCA_010015005.3. Classification (NCBI taxonomy): domain Eukaryota; kingdom Viridiplantae; phylum Streptophyta; class Magnoliopsida; order Rosales; family Ulmaceae; genus Ulmus; species Ulmus americana. Next base: position 2,672,489 of record WUAT03000001.1, read on the forward strand.
TCATGGAATAAAATGCAGATGAAAATGGAAACTGAAAGAATGATCAAAAGCAACTCACATTAAAGGATCTCCTCATATGACTGAGATCTGCCTTTTCCTCTTCGGTGGAAACAGCTCAAAGAAAGGGTCTTTTTGTTGGTGTTGAGAGCAAATGAAGTCAGCTCTGGGATCAAGAGCAATCAAAAGATAAGCTGAGGAGGGTAGAAGGGGCCGGTCGATATGATCAAGATCCCCAGAAACAGAGAAATGCAGCTGTGATTAGATGATGGATCAGGCACCACCACCCACATAAAATCATTGAAAGTGACCGTTGCTGCCCGCCAAAATATAAGCAGTAGGTCCCCCCTTGTATCTTCACCTTCTCCCTCACTCTATCAGCTCTCTCGTCTTCTCTTGGGACTGCTCTGCAATCAAAACTGAAGAGTACCCAGAGAAAGCGTTTGATTATTAGAAGAGCACCAAAGTGGTATGTGGTAGTGGCTTTTTCCTATACATGACGACACAAACAGATTATTAAGTTTAGCTGCATGCCCTGGCCCTCTCCCTCTCCCTCTCCCACTCTCTCTCTTCATGTGGCCATCTTACATCTCATTAAAAAGATAAAACACAACATAAATTTCACTTCTTTACTCATCATTTGTTTTTTCCCTCTCTCTCTCGTGAAAAGAAAGAGGAGTGGGTTTTAAAAGTAAAGTCTTTTATTTTTTTATTTTTTATTTTTAATAATTCATAGTCAAGTTTTGAGACGTGGAAATGGGACAATAACAAAAAATATAAAATATCAAACTTATTTTAATTCAGAAAATAAATATAATATAAAAAAAGGAAAAGAAGAGAGAGAGCATTACAACTCACAAGGGGTATAAATATATTTTATGGTGTTCCTGAATCTAATAAGCCATGGGTCAAATCTTGATTGACTGACACCCTTGCCTTGTTATCTGTCACTGTTGTTCTCAATTGAAGAGAGTTTTCTGTTTGTTAGTTTAGCAGGGGAAAACAAATATTTAAAGAAAGAAAGAAAGAAACAAGAAAGAAAAAGAGAGTGGGGACACCACTCTACTATTACTAGTCTGAAGTTTGAACGATTAATTATACGGCCTATGGTTGAGACTTAAAAAGAGCATTACTTTTCGGTTGTAGTTGTAGAGGTATTTTATATAGTGGGTCATAGATTCTTCTACTGGTAATTGGTGTTGGTATATACAAGAACAAGGAAAAAGGGCATGCACCTGGATGGAAGTTTAGGATTCTCTGTCAAAACCCGAAACGAAAAGGTTGTAATACCTTTTCATTCTAAAAACATATTATATAGATATTGAAGTTGATTTGTAATGCTAATGATGTTCTTTAAACACATGATAGTATAAGGTATATATGTATGGAGTATGGAGGAAGAAGGAAGAAAATATGTCTACAAAGAAGGGGACAAACTTCACCCCTCTCCCTCTCCTTCACCAAGGCGTTTTTAACACGACAAGTGGTCCACTAGAATAATTATTTATTATAAAACTAAAACTTACGATGTGGGGACCACTCTCCAGTGCTGGGCCCAAATGTGTCTTAAATTTTAGGGTGGAATCTGGGCCCATTACCGTTTAAGAAGCCATAAGAGTGTAGAGAAGGGAGAAGGTTTTCATCGAGCAGTTGGGGAGCAACAAATACAATGCCGCCAAGCAGAAAGGGGGTCTCTGCTTCTGCTTCTGCTTCTCAACACCAAAAGTAGGTGCTTCTGCTTCTGCTTCTCTGTAAATAATAGCATTTAATTAAATTTGTTGGATTGACGCAGTTGTTACGAAGGAGAGCGTCTTGATCGTCTTCTACAATCAATTCAAAGGTTAAAACTTACTTTTCTTATTCTATTCCCTTTCCATACAAGAACAAGAACAAGAACAAGAACAAGAACAAGAACCACTCACTCTTTCTTTATGCAACTCTCAGAAAGATAGAGGCGGCAAGACTGGGTGACGCCGACTCTTTACCTGAAAATATATGGTTCAAGGTAATACCCACACTTTTTCAGCTACTTGTATACAAAACAAAGTATGATGATTTGGTATATGAATGTTGTAGCAACAATTCGCAATTGGGGTGAATGAAGTTACCCGTATGCTCGAACGGACTTGCAAAGGAAAACCCTCCAAGGTTGAGCTTCAGGTCAGCTCCTCAACTCGTAGACATTTTGGTTGCATCAAATCAAAACTATACTTAAATATTGTATTCTAGGTTGTGCTAGTAGCGGCCGATGCCAACCCACGATGGCTTACCAAGCATCTGCCCACCTTATCCTCGTCCGCCAACCTACCTTTGATCTCTCTCAAAGATAACGGCGGGGCTTCCTTAAGATTAGGTCAACTCGTCAACCTTAAGACCGCCATTGCCATCGGAGTCAAGGTCCAACTCTTTCTTCTTCTGCTGCTTTCTTTCGATTTTTCAATGACATTATTTCTCCCTAAATGTAGGCGAAAGGAAATGCTATCAATCAACTCTTCGAAGAAATTCTTGGGGATGAACTCAACTGACTTGTTATTCTAATGTAATGTTTGGAAACAAATTGTTGCTTAAAATCATATTCATACAACCAAAGGATTTATTATTTTCCTTGATATCTACTATATACATGATGATTCCAGAAATTAAAATATATTTCGTGCAACTCTTCCTCTTGAAATGTTGGCCGGAATAATAAGTGTAGGTCTTTCTTATACACTAGCTTGAGGGCTGGTTGCCGGAGAAGATGACTCTATGTTACCTGCAACATCAATGTTACCTGCAACATCAATGTTACCATTACTACTACCATTCGTCACCACTTTGCTCGACCTCTTATTTTGCCTTTGATCCTTATCTTGATCCTGATCCTGATCCTTCTTTACCATCACCGGTTGAAACTGTGGTATCAAAACATAAACACGAAAGGGAAGGAATCAGGTGAGCGACATGTTATGAGGGAAGATAAGTGGTTGTTCCAGTACAAACCTGATATATGGAATATATGACATTTCTTCTGAGCTGACCCATCATTTCTAAGAAGAGATTATACCCTTCAAGCTTGTACTCGATAAGCGGATCCCGTTGCGCATATCCTCGCAAGCTCACAGCTTGTTGCACGAATTTAAGTGCTTGGAGGTGTTCTTTCCACAACCGATCAATATTGCTCAAAATCAAGAACCTTTCAGCTTCCTTCATCAACCCCGGTGCTTCTTTTTCCACTATTTCCTGATAAATAATTAAAGAGATTTAAACAGCAGGACATCTCAAATGTTCTACTTTACATTCAAATGATGATCAGGAACAGCCTATCTGAGTAAAACATAACCAAACTAGATTAGTAACTAACCCTTTTCTGCAAATACGCTTCGCGACCACGAATACGGAGGTAATCCTGCAACTCCTCATAACTTGAACCCTTACTCCTCAGCAAGTCGGGTGTTAAATCATCCAACAGATAGCAATACCTAAAGCCGCGAAGCAACATTTTGGTCATCAAAATAATCACAAGCCCTCATTCTTGAAATTTACATATACAAGTATAGATCAAACTCAACCGCTTTACTAGTCTACAGCCACACATTGCATTTTAGAAAGGAAGAACTGATATGCCACTTACTGCTGGAGTTTAGCAATGAGCTTCTCAAGATCCCAGTTTTCTTTTGGAGAATCCGAACCAATATTTGCCTATTCAATCATTAGGATTAAAGTTTGAGATACATAATCCACCATCAAAGATTAAGCAGGAAATCAAAGAACTTGAGAATACTTACCTCTAAGATATCATCCATCGTCAATTCAGCATATTCAATGATAAGAGATTGGAGATTGTCCGATGCGAGAGCTCTCCTTCTTTCTGTGTATAAACGGTCTCTTTGGCTATTTAAGACCTCATCAAATTCAAATAATTGCTTCCGAATGTCGAAAAAGTAATTTTCCACTTTTCGCTGAGCTTCGTCTAGTGCTTTAGTCAGCATCTTGGACTCAATTGGTAGGTCTTCAACTCTAAAGGCTCTCATTAAACCCTACAAGTAGAAATTACCAAGGATCTCAATATAAACCTAAGTTTCACTACTAAATATAGGGGCAAAATATATGGGCATTCCTTGAAATGGGATAACTTTCCCATTTAGGTTCCTGAAGTCATAAATGACTTTATCACAGTAAAAATGACTCATTTGCAATCTTTTTTGGAACTATGAATAAACATAAACTGTACAAGGACTGTTATGAGTCATTTTTTTTCTTCCTTTAGGGACCTATAGGGATGACCTGTACATTTAATCCTATATATTAATCACGACCAAAGTCCAAACCTGAATCCTATCTCCCCCAAACACACGAAAGAGGTTATCTTCAAGACTTAAGAAGAAGCGTGAACTTCCAGGATCCCCTTGCCTACCACTTCGGCCACGTAACTGCATAAATAAAAGTGAGAGTTCAATTCAAACAAATGCTGTACAAATTCCTCATGTAAAGGTTACGAAGACGAGAAAAAAAGAAATATACAATTTGTTAAACACATTGGAAAGACTATAAATGAATTTTCCAAGCATACCTGATTGTCAATTCGGCGAGATTCATGACGTTCTGTTCCCACAACATGAAGTCCGCCAGCTGAAACAACCTGTAGAATTATAAAGCAACAAAATCAACACTGACACGCAAAAGCACGGAAACTTTCTGTGGCAAAGAAAGTCACCTTTTTCCTTTCTTCCTCGGTGTAGATCTTATATTCTTTAACAATTTCCATAAAGGCATTCCTCAGTTTTGCTATGACTTGTTCCTGAGCTGGACCCTAAGTTGCAAAAGAAAAGCAGTTATTATTTGATACTGTGCATATGATAGTGCCCAAGGATAACACATTTTATTAGCATCCCAAAATAATGACCTTTTCGCAGGAATAAGATAGACGCTCCTCTGCCTCGAGCTCAGTCAACGATCTACGCCCCCATGTTTCAACAGCTAGCTTTACAGCCTCCTCAGCCAACTTTGTATTCTCATTGGATAGGTTGCAAGGAAATAATTTTTCATTAACCTGGCAAATAAAATATTCTGAGTTATAGATACCATTAAAAAAGGTATTTTTGAAAATTCCAATTATACACCCAAATAAAAAGGCCATACCTTCCATGTCTTCTTTGGAGGAAGTTTTTTCACCGATACTATACCTTCTACTGGCTTAACTACACTGCAATAGAAAAATAGAAAAAAGTTGCATTTTGTTTTTTGGGGGCTATAACTGATAGTTCATGTCGCATATGTGCCTGAACAGTTGGAATCATAATGATGCATGCAAAAGATGTTGGTATCTCTCAGTGGCAATCAGTTAGTCGCTCCCTCACAGAGCAGACTCTTTTCTTCATTTTAAAGAAGATGACAGAACACAAATGACATAAACAAGGTTTATTACACTTGCTGATACCTTGGCATTAACATCTCCCGTAGCTTCAACCTTGCCATAAATTCTGCATTTCCACCAAGGATTATGTCTGTTCCACGACCGGCCATATTCGTAGCTATCGTCACTGCCCCTAAGCGACCACTTTGTGCTACAATTTCAGCTTCTCTCTCCACATTTTCTGGTTTAGCATTAAGAACCTTTAAAAATATAATATCTATTAAATTTTCTCTTGTAAACCATTATACCACACTGATAACTATCACAATTATAGAGAAAAAGTAAACAAGAGGGCTGAACTTTCACATTATAACAATAAAACAAAATGAGCACACCTCGTGGGGAACTCCAGCTTCGTTCAACAACTCAGACAATGAGTCACTCTGCTCAACACTTGTCGTTCCAACAAGCACTGGGCGACCGGTCTTGTGCATTCTAGAAATCTCTACAACAACAGCTCTCCATTTTCCGGATGTTGCCCTAAAAACTACATCAGACTCATCCTGAGAGGCAAATTTAAAAAATAATTAGAAATTTGTGGGGCCATAAATAATTTAAATTAAATTCTGTATTAATCTGGAAAGAGTGAGCGTAGGATAATTATTTGTATCACTTGTGTCATAATTCTCCTAAACTGAGAGAAACTAACCAAAACTATATATATATATATATATTTTTTTTTTCGTTTTCCTTTATAGCTCCATTCACAATTCCACATAGTTTCATTTTGAAAGGGCAAGATAAAACAAGGAGCAGTTTGTAGATATCACTAATGAATGGCAAGCTGAGTAGAAAATACCTTTCTTTTCATAGGTTTATTCGTAGGCACAACTGTAACTTTCAGCTTGTATATACTTTCAAATTCTGTACTTTCTGTTGCTGCAGTACCAGTCATTCCACAGAGTTTTGGGAACTGTGAGATGAAATTTTTTGAAACACGTAAGCTAAAGTATAACTTATAGCCAAAACAAAAAGTGAAAAGAATATTTTTCTGGATATACTTGCTGACACATTTGAAAGATATAATGCTCCAACCTGAAGAAAGAAGTTCTGGTAACTAATTGAAGCCATTGTTACGGTTTCATTTTGGATGGGCACACCTTCTTTTGCTTCAACTGCCTGATGAAGTCCATCACTCCATCGCCTCCCCTAGAAGAAAAGAACAAGTGAACAACCACTATTATTTTGTTCCTCTAGAAATTGAATTATTAACCATACATCCATGTATATAAATGTATTCCTGATTTTGATGATGTTTTTCCGCAAAGAAATCAGCCCTGATCTTACTACTTAAGATTGTTTAGAAAGTCCTTTAGGAAATCGTCAAGCACTACATCAAGCTGTTTTAATTTAAAATTTTATGATCGGGAATTGAAGGAGCAACTAACAAAATATTTAGTCAAAACATAACACTCTAAGATAAACAAACTCACCTGCATTACTCGACCAGTAAATTCATCCACAATTAGGACCTCTTTGCCGCGGATGATATAGTTTACGTCTCTAAGAAATAGTTCCTTAGCCTTTATTGCATTCAGAACATATGATGCCCATTGTTCTCGCGGATCATACAAATCTTTAACATTCAGAATTTCTTCAGCATCTTCGTAACCCTGTTCTGTAAGTAGTACAGTTTTTTGCTTTTCGTCAACCTACAAGACAACAACAGTTTTATGAAAAGGTAAAATCTATTTGAAGATATATCTTATTTTTCCATCTTTTGATCTCTAATTCTATTCCTTCTGGCGTCCATATCCAAGTGCATGAAAGATGCTTCTATTCTTTCTCGGAACACCTTAAGGAAAGATGAAGGACTTAGAACTGATACCCAAAAATATTTTCACCTTAAACTAGATAATAAGCATTCTTACAGTGTAATGTACATCTTGCTCAAAGGCAGCAGCTATCTTTGCAGCTTTATAATACCGATCACTAGGTTTTTCTGCAAGTCCAGATATAATGAGAGGAGTTCTTGCTTCGTCGACAAGGATAGAATCAACCTCGTCAATTATGCAGTAATTAAAATCCCTCAAGACAAGCTCCTCAACACTCTGCAAATGACAGAAAAATACATTCAGATAGAGGCATCGAGCAATACTGTTAAGCAAACTACAAACTAATTGAAACCAACCAGAAGAATGACATTTTATAAAGCATTAGAGATAAAGTAGAAGTACTTTCCGTGGCAAGATTGTCTCTCAAGAAATCAAAACCAAGCTCACTGTTGGTAACATATGTGATGTCACACAAGTAATTTTCTTTTCTTTGTTCACTGGTCATGTTCTCTGCCAAAACAAGCATCCCATCATTATTAATTATGAGCTGATAAGCAAGTGCAGTTTGATTAATTTCCATGTGGGTAGAAGCATTCTATTTTAGAAATTGACATAAAGAAAGAATTAAGAAATGTGGTAGAATGAGACATACGTTGAATTAGGCCAACCTTCAATCCAAGAAAGCGTGGTACTTGACCAACCCACTCGCAATCCCGTCGTGCCAAATAATCATTGACAGTGACGATATGAACTCCTTTTCCGGTTAATGCATTCAAGTAAGCTGGTAAAATAGCCACGAGGGTCTTTCCTTCACCAGTTTTCATTTCAGCTATTTGTCCCTTGTGAAGAACCAGACCA
>WUAT03000001.1:2691654-2706526 GCA_010015005.3 Ulmus americana
AAAAATTAATCTAAATACTTCTTGAAGTTATTAGTCATTAGCATTTTATTCAAATTCGCGCAATATTTTTTATGTACAAATACCGACAAGTGAAAACCAAGAAAAAAAACTTTTTTTTTTCCGGGGTGACTTTCATCTCAAAGAAGAGGGAAACAAAAAAAAAAAAAAAAGGTTTGCTAAAGAGTAAATTTTAAATAAATCTCCACGAGAATAAAACCCATGTTTAGTGTAAGAAGCTTTAAACCCCCTAATTATTTCAGTGTTTAATCATTGGGTTTATTGTCACATAATGAAATATATATATTTTTAACTATTGTCACAGAAACTATAGCAAAGTTGAGAAAGGAAAGTCCAGTTTTTCTACTGTCAAGATAGACTTAAAGATTTGATCTTAGGATACTTGTTAAAAGATCAATCTTTTCTATTTGTTTGTACTTTGATTCTATGGAATGAGAATTTGAGGAAAATTACTGTTTGTTTAGATTTTCTGTACAACCAAATTCTTTCGAATTCCAACCCGAAAGCAAGCCTTCCAATATCTTGCAGTGCACGTTATCATTGAGATCAAATAAACGTGTCTAGAAGCTTTTTGGATTTTTGACACAACATAGAATGGTATATGTAAATGAAAAGAAAGCAACTATTGAGCATTTTCAAAATGAAGTTAAAAGACACATGGATTTTCCTCTTCTTTCGACATTTTAGCAGCACTAAACCAATCTAACTAGTAAAAGGGTATGCTTTTGTTAAACTAAGCACCTCTTTCTATTCTGTACAGAAGAAGGCGTTCCTAAAACACTGACTAACCTGTTTGCCAAAGAAAATTTCTTACAATGCTGAAGCACAAATCAAGCAAAGACCTCTTCAATCAACCCACTTAGAACCAGTTTTTCTACTTCGTTCACAACTTGTTCAGCTTCGTCGAAAGAAAATCCGGTCCTCCAACCACAATCCCATATGGCATTTACCATTCCTTTGCTCATTAAGTCTCTCTCCAACATTTCATACATAGAATCTACTGAAAGGTTTTGAACAGCAAGCTTGGTGTCATGTGTAATAGTCTCAATCCCGTTGCAGGTCTCCTCCACCAACGCCTTTAGAGAAATGCAAAGTCTCAATTTTCCCACGGATGCGGATAAGGGAGGATGTACTGTCTGTGAATATTGGAAGCTTTTTCGTTCGAGGAGTTCATTTGCGCAATCTAAGGATAGTCTTGTGCCGGATGCCCAAAAATCATCGACGAAAGATGTTGGTAAGATGCTAGAGCTGTTTGTGTTGAGATCAAAAAGCTCTTCTGCATGACTGAGAAAAGATGGACTATTCAAGAGTGCAATTCTGAGATCGGCTCCACTTTTGAAGGTTTTGATATCCGGTTTACAAGGTTCAATGTAAGTAGGAGCTTCTTCTAAAGTTTTTGTGTCTGATTCTTGCTCAGTGCTTGGTGTTGGTGATGTGACTTCACAGAGAGAACTTTGAACGTCAATGGATTGTTCTATAGGAAATAGAAAAAAAAGGGTCACCATGTAAGCACTCACACTAAAATTTTCAAATGGAAGCACTCATATTTCTGTTAAAACATCTGTTTAGATGTGTAAATTGTCATGCAGGTTCCATTTTTTCTGTCCGAATAATAACACAGCAGAGTAGTTCCTAACAAGCATCAAGGATATAGCAACAATAACATCAAAAACCAGAAACAAAATTGATAAATGTAGTTTCAAAAACATTGTTAGTGCTTGTTTTCCTCTGGCTACTTTTGGTTAGGTTAACAATCATAAGTTACTTCTTAGCAATACTCATTTTACTTACCTACGAAAAATCTCCATGTTCTATAAAAGATTGAAATAATTGGAACATCACCGTATGCAAATGTGCTTGGATTTAGACATGTAACAATCAGAACTCAAGGACAGTATAATATATAGCAGGTTACCTTCGGTATGAGACTCAGAGGTATCCACATCATGTTCTTTAGCGGGTTGATCCTCAACATTATTATAGATATTTGCATTCTCTTCTTTAGGGAGTTGATCCTCAAGAACAATATAGATGTCTACATTCTCTTCTTTAGGGAGTTGATCCTCAAGATTGGTACTGACTGCTTCTGGATGAAAGACTCTTTCTTCACTGGTAATGGTATGATCAATCTTTTTTTCGCCTTCTTCACGTCTACCACTCTTTTTCTGCATTAAGACAACTGCATCAGTTTGAACTAACAAGAGAGCTTAACACTTTTTACCTTCTACATCTTTAATGTACAATTACAACTACCACCTATAGATTTGAGAAACAAAGGGTTCTAGAAATCAATCATTTTGACCATTATATGGACATAGAAGGAAGAGGACTTACAACTGATTTAACTGATATAGGCTTCTTCACATGCTTTTCCTTCTTTATGTGAGTCCTTTTCTGATCGCTGGAACTATAAGCTACCCTTTGTTCTGCATTTGTGGTTGGCCTTGACTGTCGAAAAGTTGGATTCTTCACAATGTCCGATCCAGATTCAGGCTTTCGAGCCTTTGTAGCAGTCATCTTGGCTTGATCTTGAGACTTTGAGACATTTTTTGTTTTCACTATATCCCTCTCCAATGGTTTCCTATTGACACTGATCACTTTTTTGATCTTGTCAGCCTTCTCTCCGAATGTCTCATTTCTCTGTGGCTTCGGAACATCCTTGTCCAATGGTTTCCTGTTAACATTAGTCACCTTTTGAAACTTCTCCACTTTCTTTTCCACTGCTTCGTTTCTCTGTTGCTTGTGGTTTGCAGGAGGAGAGGCTTTCAACTTAATCAAAGCATTCTCTTTGACAACAACTTCTTTTTCCTCCGGTAATTCAACTCTCACCCGATGGTCTCTAGCTTGTCCTTCGTTAAGCCCTTTAGTTGGAGACTCTTCTGCTACAAGTTTTCTGCTTACTTTGTCAAACTCCACTGTTCTTTCTTTGTGACTGATTGCTCTCTTGTTCAGCTCCTCTTTTGTTCTCAGCTTCCGGAGCATTGTTCTTCTATTCAAGGTCTCCTCTTCTTCGTATAATGGTGTACTAGTCTCCCTCGATTCCAGGAATGAAACGCGCAGAGGTTTTATGAGTACAATTGGTGGACCATCATCATCCAATCTTTGCTTGGCATGGAAGTCACTGGAATTGAGATAACAAGGTTCAAGCCCTTTCGCCGAATTGCTTCTCAGAAGTCCTTTAAATTGCATGGTATCAAGAATCTCTTTCAGGGTCCTTCTTTCAGGATCTGCCCTCTGAACTACAGGTTGAGGCTTTTTCGCCTTTGGCCTGTCAATTTCAAAGACCGGTCTCTGCTGGTTTGAAATCTTCTGCCCGTCCATCTGCTTCTGGGGAGTACTACCCTGCAAAGGCTTCAAAGGGTACTCTTCAAGTCCCATCAACTTAGCAATCAGACTTGGACCTTTTGTCTTCTGAGGAGCTGCAGATATTGCAACAGACGATTCGCTGTTTGCACGAGCCAATGAAGATTGGCTCGAGCTAGTAGAAGGAGATTCTGATGCTGAATCCAAATTTCTGCTCGGAGAAAAAGAAGAACTCCCATTAACACTTGTCTTTGGAAACAGATTTTGCTTCACAAGGCTTTCTCTGATCACCTTCTTAAGCTCACCTGTGCTATTCCTCGAAGACCCATCAACAGAAAGCCGAGGCTTTTCCCTAAAATGATCTGAACATGTTCTTGTAATCCAAGGCTCATCGGTTTTCTCCATCTGTTTCTTCTTCAGATGAGCCATGTACTGTGAAGCTTCCTGCAACTTCCCAAGCATGACTAGAGAATCCTGCAGATCAAGTGCACCTTTCAACAAATCTTTCGCAATATCTTTTGATTTCCCATCAGAACTCACCCCCTTAGACCAAGACTCAATCATCTGGTTAAGCTTTTTAGCTCCTCTAGACACCTCCATGAGCTGAAAAGAAGATGGACTTGAAATCTCCTCTTTGATCCCTTTTGAGGCCATTTTCTCCTCTTCCTCCTGCTTGAAATCCAAAGAAGAACGCGATTTCATCTTCAACTTTCTCTTGCTTTCTCTCTTGTTGTCCATTTTCTGGGAATCTGTTTTGGATTTTCTGCTTGTCCTGCAATCCACAACACCTTTAGGATCTTCACAAGTGACAAATGATCTATATATCACTGATTTTAGACCGTCTTGAGGCATATTCTGTGACATAAAAATCACATTTTTGACAAAGTCAGAAACTAAGAAATTCTACAACAAAAAACCAAATCCACAAATCCCAATACAGTTCCCATATAAAACTTACATGGGTTAGAATATACAAGTCAATCTCTTGGAAGATTGTCTGGAACAGACATATATAAAAACACCTGTTTTACTCTGTTTTTAGCGAAGAACACAAGCAAAAAAGAATAATCAGTTGCCGCCAACACAATAAAATTTAAGAAAACACAGGAAAGAAGTAACATTTGCTAAAAAATGAAAAGAAGATTCCCTTTTTGAAAGTTTCAAACTCGAGTTGTTTATTATATAGTTTTATATTAACAAAGAGATATAGTTCTTTAAGATGTGGATGTTGTGGATCTGAAAATGATAAACTTGAAAAGGAAAGCAAAATTCCATCTTCCCTTTTGGAGTTTTGTGTAGTATGCAAAAAATAATATGAAAAAATTAGAAAAAAAAAATCCACATAATTTACATAATAAAATTCATGCATAAATCATAACCCAAAAAAGCTTTGATCCCACTTAATTTCTACACATTTCTTGTATAATTTACCTGGATTTTAGAGCTATTTTTCAGCATTGATAATTCTCTCTCCTCTAGCACCAACCAAGCTACTAAAAAAAACAACCACAAAGAACAAAAAATCAAAAAAGAAGTTCCCAGAGAGGTTCTTTCCAGAAACTGTAAATGAGCTAGCAGAGACTCAGATCCATGGAAGAAGAATAGAAGCTGAACGGTCGGTCCATTTGACTTTTGAGCAAATGTAGCCTCTATGAGATTTCAAGAAGAAAAAAATTATAAAATTTGGAACTTTTTTTTTGTTTATTGTGCTTTTAGGAGACAAAGAAAATCATTGGAAGATCATGATTATTTTTGTAGTATATTACTGACATAAGCAAAAACTGTTCATATGTGAGAGAGAGAAATAGAGGGGGGAAGATGCAGGAAGTTATACTTGTGCATTTGATAGGAAGCTACCGCAAAGTCGTGGTTGTTTTATTAAATGCTTTTTATTTTGTTTAAATTTATTTTAAGGACATTAATTAATTAAATTATTTTGGGGGTAGGAAATAAGTGAAAAAATGAGATAAAATTGGTCGGTTTTTTGTGAGGATAAAAGGGTTTTTATTTGGTAATATAAAAAAATGGGTTTCTATTTGGATTAATTATATTTTTACCACTAACACGGGTATTAATATATTATTCTTGAATTTCAAAAAGTTGCATCAAATCTTGTGATATATTCGGCTGTTATAAATAATTCTCTCCGTTTATTTTTTTAATGGATATTCATGGTGCTATTATAACAACTCAAAGTTTTCGGCCACGTAAGCTTTTTCGTCAAAAAAATAAGGCTTATTGGTGGAATTGCCCCCCAAATTTTGCGCGATTTTGCATGTTGACTCCTGAACTTGAAATTTGGCCCAAATGCCCCCCGAACTTGCATTTTTTTTACTTAATCGACGGAATGTGTAACAGACTTATTTTCCATCCCACGTGACTAAGACCTGACATGTAAAGAAGGGCAATTTTGAGAGAAGGAAAAGTTAAAAAAGAAAAGTGGGCTTAGGAACCTCCATCTTCACCTCCCCCATTGCCTCCAAACTCAAATCCCAAATACCCATTTCGGCCACACCTTCTCCTCCAAACAACTCGCTGTTTTTCCCAGCTTTTCCAGCTCCTCCTTCGCCTCCCTCTCCAGCGACCTTCGCCTCCTTTCCGGCCAACATCTCCTCGCTTATTCTTCCCCATTCCCCTTCTCCCAAGCCCGCCAATCACAAGCTCGTCGCCGCCTCTATCGCCGCCGTTGCCTCCGCGATTCTATTGTCTACAATCGTCGTCGAGGGCGTCGACAACAACCTCCATCTTTGCAATCCACCCGAAATCTAAGCTCACACTACTTCTTGTCTTTAACAATGGTGGAAGTTTTTGGTTAATTTATTTTATTTTATTTTTGATTTCTCTAATTGTTCTTAGATGTGGATTTCTCTGTGCTTATATTATTTTTGGATTTATTTGTGATTGTTAGAGATTTTTTATTTAAGTTTGAATGCTTTATATTTATTTATTTATTTTTCATTTTTTTGATGAATTTTTGATGGGTTAAAAGATGAATTAATTGCATTTGTGTTTGTATAAGCATGCTATCTTTCTTTTCTAATCAATTTCTAGCCGTTTTGGGTAGATCACAGAGCATCTTAGCTTAGTATTGATTGTGTCTAAGAAATCTTATTCATTTCTGTTAAGATGTATATCTAATGTTAATGGGCATTTTTAGTGGAATTGAAGTGTTTGTTTGAAAAAAGTGTTAATTGGGTTGTTCCATATTTGTTAATTTTCTTTAGGCAGAGCTCTTGAAGGTCAGATATTTATATGAATTGGATGTGGAAGATTTTTGAACTGGGTATCCTAAATTCGTTCCAAAATCTAATCTTTTCTCCTCTAATTTGTTCAAAAATTCTTCTTTTTCTATGAGATGAAAGTGATTATTTTTTTGAGATTTCCCTTTGTAATTTGATGTTTGTATTGTATTAGATAAATAGATTTGCAGTGATGATAATGGAGTCAATGGTGGTGGTGGGAAGATGAGTAGCAAGATCAAAGTCGTGGAATGAGAGAGAAAAATATATATATTGTTTCACTTTCTAAAAATGCCCCTCTTTACTTGTCACGTGTTAGTCACGTGAGATAAAAAAATGGATGGAAAATAAGTTTGTTACACATTCCGTTGATTAAGTAAAAAAAATGCAAATTCGAAGGATATTTGGATCAAATTTTAAGTTTAGAGGTCAACATGTAAAATCATGTAAAGTTTGGGGAGCAATTCCACTAATAAGCCTTTAATGATTATGGTCGAAGATGGGCTAAGTACAACATATTTTGTTACATCAACGATGACGCAGGAAATTGAGTGCGAAAACAATGATTTGACGGTTGTTTTGAAACGTAAGAAACGGTGTAGTTGATATTACTCCAAATTTGACCATTTTAAGCACGCTTAGCTAAGACTGTACGAATACACGAGAATCACTTGTACATGGGGTCTCTTCACTCGTCCGGTCTGTTTCACTTGCACGCTTAAAAAACGGATTTGATTCTACTGGTTTTTTTTTTTTTTTTTCCTGGACAAGAATTAGAGTAAACTTCATATCTAATAAGTTTAGAGACTAGGATGTTAAATTTCAAAGAGTAAAAGGGAAAAAGAAGAGAGAGAAGAGAGAAAATTAGAAAGCCCAAAAAATTATATTGTATTTGATTTTTTTAATTTAACTTACAAAACACAATATTAATATATAAGTAAAGAGAGACATCTAAGCACAATGAACCTAGACATTACATATACCAAGATAACTCTACATTAACCAATATGGCTTTACATATTCCAATAATGATTTTCTAGATAGCTAGTTTCAAGATAACTTTTGGTATTCTCAATCTTAATATTTTCAATACTCCCCCTCAAGTTGTACATGGATGTGAAGAAATGTTCAACTTGAAGAAGGTGATGGTTGAAGGCTGCAGGGATTTTCACAGGCCGCAAAGATGGTTGAAGGCTGCAGGGATTTTCGCATGCCACAAAGACGGTTGAAGGCCGCGGTGGGGTAGCAGGCCATAAAGATGGATGAAGGCCGCGGTGGGGTAGCAGGCCATAGTTATCTCCTTCCAGAAGTTTCTCAACGAGTTCTAGACCCGAGTGATCGGAAAGGTGAAGAGCAAGTGCATCGGATAGAGGCACACTAAACTCCTTTGGACTTTCATTGGTGGTTTTATTTTCCTCTCCCATAGTTGCAGCGGAGTAGAATCATGTTAAATTTGTGAATGTAAAGAAGAGAAGAATGGAGAGAGAGATTTGGAGTATAAATTATGCTTTGATACCATATTAGAATTTAGAAGAGTGAAAGAGAAGAAGACAATTTGTCTGTATATTTGTGAATTTGTGAATGAAGATGAGAAATATCAAAGAGAATAAGAGGAAGAAGAGAGAACATAAAAAGTTCAAAGGACTATATTGTGATTGATTTACTTGATTTATCTTACAAAACACAATACTAATATATAGGTAAAAAGAGACATCTAAGTACAATGAATCTAGACATTACATATACCAAGATGACTATATTAACCAAGGTGACTCTACATTAACCAATGTGACTTTAAACATTCTAATAATTATTTCATAGATAACTAATTTCAAGTCAACTTGTGATATTCTTAATATTGATATTCTCAATAGTTAATACGGACAAATCTTGTGAGCCAATGAAAGCACCTGATGGTGATAATTATAGGCCAAGTGATGTTGCTATGATTGGTCTCGTTTCATATAATGACGATAATGAAGACGATGATTAGGAGCTTTCGTAGATGGTATGTTTGAAAAGTTGCATCGATTTATATCTAATCCTTTACAGTTTACACTTTCTGAATGGCATTGAATAACAGGAAAGTGATAATGGCTGTCATGTCAAGGTTTGGAAAATCTGCATTTGGGACTAAATTAGAGGACTTGTATAGAAAATCTGCTAATTTTAAGATGGTTGAAAGATAATCAACCTCATTATAGGAAGCCCTTTTGGTAAGAAAGCCTTGAGTGCAGCTGCCAAGGTGTGACAACGTGACTATAGACTATAGTTATCAATTTAGAACCAGTTTAGATTCTACCCTTGAATTTGTTTTTAAAAGGAAAAATTCTTCCTAGGCAGTCCTCCTGTGAATTGATGATTGGATTTTGCTGCTTCCTATTTCCCTTTTTGGTGAAGAATAATTCTTCTAATTCTTATTTGTATGTTCCTTGTTTATTCGGATACACTGAATATATATTGGGACGTCACTTTCCTCTAGTAATTGTATTTTTAGAGGTACGATTTAACGAGGACACTTGGTACTTTGGTAGTTAGGTATTTTCCAAAATACATAATGTTGGCGTGTTCCCAAAAAAAAAAAGTCAATTATGAATTAGTTAGGTATTTTTCCTTAGTACGTAATATGATAAGCACGGAATAGAATACTAGAAATGATCGATATCAACAGTTGTGAGTTTGTATAAAAATAAATAAAAGAAACTTTTTCTGACTTTGCCTTTCACATTAACGATGTGAGCCCCTCTAGTGCAGGGGATTGTTGCTCATAACCTTTAAATGGTTTATTTCAGCAAACTCCCCATTCTATATTGTATTGTAAAATTGGCGATATGTGATTTACTATTAATATGCCAAAAAGTTGAAACTAAAAACGAGTTCTAAACGGTGGAAGCTGACATGTGAAGGGCAACTAAGGAGGCATAGAAGCCATCCTTAATGTTAATCAAAGTGTCATGCCTTCCTTTCTCGACGATAGCTCCGTTCTTGACCACCGCAATCACATCGGCGTTCTTGATGGTGGACAGCCGATGCGCCACCACCACGGTGGTTCTGTTGACCATCACTCTGTCCAAAGCATCTTGCACAACTCTCTCCGACTCGGCATCAAGCGCGCTGGTTGCCTCGTCCAATAGCAATATCTTGGGGCTTTTCACTATTGCCCGAGCTATGGCCACCCTCTGCTTCTGCCCTCCCGATAATTGTACTCCTCTTTCTCCCACCATTGTGTCGTATCCCTATTATAGCAATTACAATAACATCATAAATCATCATATTATCACATCAACCTTTATGAAGTTGCATGATTAATTACCTGGTTTAAGCTACTGATGAACTTGTGGGCATTGGCCAACTCCGAGGCTGCTATTACTTCGGCCTCTGTGGCCTCCCCGTCTTTGCCATAAGCAATGTTGGCGCGGATTGTGTCGTTGAACAAAACAGGCTCTTGGCTCACAAGCCCCATCTGCTGCCTCAGCCACTTCAACTTCAAATTTTTAAGCTCCACTCCATCCAAAGTTATATTTCCTGAGTCCGGGTCATAAAATCTCTGCAGCAACGCAATCACCGTCGATTTTCCACTCCCACTCTCTCCAACAAGGGCTACCGTCTGGTCATACAACAACAACATCATCGTCACATGGCTTGTTATTATACAAAACATATGAATATTTGTGAAAGTGGTTGTCAGCTTACCTTGCCAGAATGAATGGTTAAACATAGGTCTCTGAAAATCTGAATGTCTGGCCTTGATGGGTATTTAAAGCTCACATGCCGCAACTGAATTTCTCCCTTGACGTTTTCTATTGTCTCTCCAGACTCGTTACTCGGGTCTATCTTCGATTTCCTGTCTATTATTGAGAATATGGAGGCAGCTGCTGTCTTGGCTTTGCTGGAATCAGGAGCAAACGAACTCGACTGGGATATTCCCGTTGCTGCCATTGTTAAAGCCAAGAAAACCTGCATATCAAATTCAAATAGACAAACGTCAACAATTTGATTCCAACTTAAGAACAAATGGAAAGGAAAGGAATGATAAATTACCCTGAAAACATCTGAAAATGTAGTTTTTCCGGCCTTAACAAGACGAGCTCCAGCATAGAAACTTGCAGCATAAACACAAAAGAGCAAGAAGAAAGATATCCCAAATCCAACTCCACTGATCAAGCCTTGCCTTATCCCAGTCTTCATCGGCCCCTCGCATTTCTTTCTATAGAGTTCCATCACCTTCTCTTCTGCGCCAAATGAAGCAACTGTTCTTATGCTTCCAACTGCATCATTTGCTACTTGGCTTGCTTCCTCGTACATCATCTGCAACCATTTTAATTTCACAATTTACATCCTATTTTTAGGTATTTAGCATGATCCCCTATAGATTAAAGAAGAAGAAAGAATAAGGGTACCTTTGCATCAGCACTAAAGCCTTTCAGGAACTTGACTTGGAGATAACCATTAACTCCTATAAGAGGAAGCAAGACGAGGACGATGAACGCTAATTGCCAACTCGCGAGAAAGGCAATAAGCAAACCCGCTACAGCAGATGCAATATTCTGAACCATTTGACCTAAAGCGTCTCCAACTAAGG
This sequence comes from Ulmus americana, assembly GCA_010015005.3. Classification (NCBI taxonomy): domain Eukaryota; kingdom Viridiplantae; phylum Streptophyta; class Magnoliopsida; order Rosales; family Ulmaceae; genus Ulmus; species Ulmus americana. The sequence continues at coordinate 2,702,797 of WUAT03000001.1, forward strand.
CGCGGACAGTTGCAGCATCAGCTGAGAGCCTCGCCCCAATTGCCCCACTAGAGTGGTCTGGCTCATCAAACCATCCCACTTCCATGTGAAGGACTTTCTCAAAGCACATTAATCTTATTCTTTGGATTAGCTTGCACCCTGCCACGGCAAAGAAGTATCCACGAGCTGGGATCACCAGTAATGACACAATCCCAAGCACTGTAAACATTATAGCCCAAAACTCCGAGTCCTTTTTCTGCTCGTCAGGGGGTTCGTAAAATGCCTTGATCACACTCGAAACAAGAACACCAAAAATTGGAAGTATAACGCCATTGATTGTAGCAGCTATAGTTCCAATTAGAAGCACTAGAATCTCTGGCTTGTTAAGAGCAGCAAGGCGGCTAAGTGGGACACTCGGAGGTTGCTCCGTTGCAGGTGAAGGGCCTTCTGGATCTGTCAATGTGGTGTCTTGGATAACTCCGGTGGGTAAACCAAATGAGACCGACAAGGAGTGGCGATCGCTATTTCCTACTGATGATCCCCTGCTTATGGATCGCCTTAAGGATCCTCTTAGACTTGATTGTCTAGGAGACTCCATGCTTATTTCCGACCTGCTTTGTTCGTTTGGAACGTGTTCCGATTCTTTGTTTACTTCTTGTAAGCGGATAAGCTGAGAGTAAGCTCCTTCGGGGTCCTTGAGCAGTTCATTATGAGAGCCTAATCAATCCACATGAAGTTGTTAAGTCAAATTAATGAATAATCTGGTGTTTTGGAAACCAACAATAAACAAAACAAAAAATTACCTTTCTCAACCATCTTTCCTCTGTGAATGACAGCAATTGTATCAGCGTTCTTCACCGTGCTCAAACGATGAGCAACGACAACAGTAGTTCGGTTAACCATTATTCTATCAAGTGCTTCTTGAACAATCCTTTCGGACTCTGCATCTAGTGCGCTTGTTGCTTCGTCAAGAAGCAATATCCGGGGGTCTTTCAAAATTGCTCTTGCTATAGCAACTCTCTGCTTTTGACCACCAGAGAGCTGTGTCCCATGTTCACCTACCATCGTATCATATCCCTGAACATAATTTCAAAAATTAGATGCAAATAATGAAAGATAAGTTTATTAAAATTCAAGAGTAGATTAAGTTTAGAACCTGAGGCAATTTGTCGATGAACTTAGAAGCATTTGCAAGTTCAGCTGCTGCTCTTATCTCTTCAATGGTTGCACCATCCTTTCCATAGGCGATATTCTCCTTGATGCTAGATGCAAACAAAACAGGCTCCTGGCTAACAAGACCGATTTTGCTTCTGATCCATTTAAGTTGAAACTCTTTCATGTTGATGCCGTCTATAAGCACTTCTCCGGCATGTGGATCGTAGAATCTTTCTATGAGACTAATCACAGTTGATTTCCCACTTCCACTCTGTCCAACCAAAGCAGCAGTTTTGCCACTAGAGATGGAAAGTGAGAAGCCATCGAAGATTTGCTCATCTGGTCTCGCTGGATAACTAAAGTAAACATCCCTCAACTCTATGTCACCGCGAATATCTTCCAATATCTTTCCCTTGGTATCGTAAGCATCAATCTCCGGCTTCCTATTGATAGTCTCAAACATCTTATACGCTGCAGCTTGACCTGCAGCAAACGCGCTCATGCAAGGAGATGCTTCTCCCAGGGACCTGCATTATTCAAATTACTTGCAATTTAGAAAATTTGTTTTTTATTTTGGAAGAAAATGAAAGGTAAACGGTAATAAAACTTGTTGTAGCTTACATTGATCCTGTCAACACAGCAACGATCACGTTCAACACTTCACCTCCATTATACCCTTTTTCCCTGATCATCTTTGAACCAAACCACACTGCCAATGCGTAGGTGCAGAATACGACTAACATGACCAAGCCAAGACCAAGTCCAGCTGCTGTGCCTTCGAAAACACCCGATTTGTAAGCGCTATCCAGAAATTTCTCGTAGTTTGTTATTGCTTGTTTCTCTCCAGTAAATGATGCAACCTAGATAAGCCGAAAAAAATGTCAAATGGAGAACAATTGGTGACAAACAGATTAGATAAATTTGCTTAGTTTTAGAAAAGGAAACATACTGTTCTGATTGAGCCAATGGTCTGTTCAACAATATTGGCTGCTTTGGCATAAGCAGCTTGACCACGGGAGGCCATCTTGCTTATGATGACGGCCATAGCTGCACCGGATATAACAAGCGGAGGAATAGAAGATAACATCACAAGAGTGAGAAGCCACCCTTTCACAAATGCTATTACAAACCCTCCAATGAATGTTGATATAAGCTGTATAAATTTCCCAACCTGCAAAAAACACATAAATATATACGAGTGACGGAGAAAAAGAAGCAATCCAAGATGGGTTTGTTTTTTTGAGAAAAAGTACCTTCTCCCCCATGGCATCTTGGATAAGAACAGTGTCGCCGGACATTCTTCCCACAACTTCTCCTGTGTTGGTTTCTTTGTCAAAGAAAGCAACATCTTGTCTCAATATAGTCTTCAAATACAAACTCCTTATTCGCGCAGCTTGTCTCTCTCCGGTGACCATCCAACAAGCCACCTCTGGATAAAACCATAAAACCAAAGAATTTTCAGCTTCAAAGTTGACGACAAAGACAAAAACAAAAATTGAGACAGTCAAGAACTTACGTAGAAAAGCTGCCACCAGAGACCCCAACGCTAAATAGACAAATTTTAGAGACACCTGCAAATTAAAATCAACTTGGTTAGATCAAAAGCCCAAAATAAAAAAAAAAACCTTACTAAAGTTTACCTTTGAAACCACATCAACTATATCCGAGTTTGCTTGGTTGCTTCCAAAAGAATTGATCAAGTCCCCAAAGAATATAGTCATTAGAGGCATAGCTAATCCATTCCCAATGGCGCCAATCGTGCCGACAATCATCAATACAACATCAGTACCATCGGCGAAGGAGAAGAGCTTGTGAAACGACACTTTCTCATCTCCTTTGCTCTTGTCTTGTTGTTCTTCATTGCTTTCTGCAGGGCCTTTCGAGGTGGTGGCCTCTTTCTCTTCTGCCATCTTCAAGATTTTCCTCCTTTGTTTTTTGTCAGTTGCTTTACTTAGAACATATATTTGGTCACAAATTTATATTTGCACAAGAAGAAAATGAACAAAACGGAACCATTATTAATTCATATCTGGACATGAGGAAAATGAGACCAAAAAATCAATATTAAATCACGAATATTATACTCACAAGTTGACCAAGCAAACAGAATAACAAAACAAACAACACTTTAATACATACAACTTTGGTCTAAAAATAGGAATATAATGTTATATCATGTTCATGGGCACTTTTATATTACTCATGATTTGTATTTGCAAACAAAAAGCATGATCATTATAAACTGAAAAATTCAAAACCCAAGAGCAAAAACAGAGGAAAGAGCCATACATTTTATGGTAATACAAAATCCAATTGGCAAAAGGAAAAGGTCATTGAAGAAATAACAAGTGCAAAATCTGGTCCAAGGCCAAGAAAGGAAGAATGAGAAGGTCAGCCTTTTAAGTGGACTTAGAGGTATTACTTTGGTTTGCTTTATCAAGTTTTAAAGATCACCTGCCTACTTCCAAGACCACAATAATAATTTATTGTGTTTGCTTAATGCGCAAATATGAATGTTTTAACACTGGACAATAAATCATATTATTCATTTCGATACAAGAAATGTCGTTTCCATAAAATGAAATCTATCAAATAT
>WUAT03000001.1:2706626-2718153 GCA_010015005.3 Ulmus americana
GAACAAAGGCTCAAGGAATTCATCTTTGGTGAGTTTTGGGCGCCTGGTCATTTGGTCTGGCGAGCGCTCAGACATACGAAAACATGCGTACGGAAATCAGATGTCCAACCCATTCTCCTACTTCATATTAATGAGTTATTTGTATTTTTAATACATATAATTTTAATATAATAATGTATATATTTTATTCAAATATCTTAATTTAGATTAAATAAATTTATTTAATATATATATTTTCCTATACCATATTTAATTAAATAGGAAAAATTGATACGAGTAATCTGAGATAGAGTTTCATATATATTAATTAAGTGTGATAAGAATAATAATACTTATCAGAGAGAACAAGTGAGGCAGAGAAAAAATTAGAGATCCCGTAGTTTTCATTGGACTACTTGATCTATAGTGATTTTTCTTTTGGGAATTACTTGGAAAGCCTTATAGAATCCATTAGAGGTGTGCCCATGCTCATGTTGGTTAGTGGCTTGAAAATAGCAAATAAGACCAGTTGGTTGAGGAGCTTCTAAAGGCTATCTGCACTACAAGAGGTAATTGATCTTAGATAATTTATTGTACTTATCAACATGAGTTTGGATCCTTTGTTTTATGTTTTAAAATATCTCATTCCGCTGCGTTTTATTTCCAACACAGACACTGTATGAAGCATCTTCACAACAATTTCAAGGTTCACCATAAGGGTTTGATACTTAAACAGACATTTGGGTTGTTGCAAAATCAACAACAACTAGTAGGTATACATATCCAATTTTGATCATTATGTTCAAAGTGTATTTAGTGCATTATTGTACTTATGTTTTATTAACTACTATTTCTTTTTTTTCTTTTCTTTTTTTGTTGTTGTAGATTTGAACAAAACATGGAGACAATGAGGCTTGATTCCGTGTTGCTTATGAGTGGCTGGCTGATATACATCTAACTCATTGGAGTAGAGCTTATTTCAAATTTTACCCCAAGTGTGATATGGTTTGTAACAACATGTGCGAGGCATTCAATTATGCTATCATTTTAGCTCGGGACAAGACTATTATCACACTTCTGGAGATGATTAGGAACTATATAATGAAGAGATTGACAAGGAAAAGATAGGACATCTCAAAGTGGACACATCATGTTGGTCCCAAGGTATTTAAGTTCAGGGAGAAGGTAAAATTTGAAACTGTCATTTGTCAGCCACATTACTCAGGTAACAGGGTGTATCAAGTTAAATCTTTTGGACCTGATCAATTTATGATAGATTTAGAGAAAATGACTTGTGCTTGTAGAAGATAGCAGAGTCTAGTGACATGGGTACATTTGGTTGCATTTGGTATCAAGAATTTAGTATGTGTTGTAAGTTTGTTGCAAATTTGTTACATTTCCAAATTCAAAGCCATATGCAAAAATAAAAAATAAAAAATATATATATAAAAAAAATTATAGCCTTTACATGTCTAACTTGGGGGATAATTATTAATGATAGGCTTCAGGTTATAACATTTGTAGGAACAACAACATAAAGCCTCTGCAAACATTGGTTATGTCCAAAATCAATTGTTTAATTGGTGATAGCATTGTGTTGAATATCAAACCATTTGCAAATTTAGTCCATAAACGATCATCTACATAATAGGTCCAAAATAAACAACATAAATACCACAAAAACAACAAGAAGATATAAAGCAACATAAACTATATGTATTTCCACGATATATACAAGCCATATGCAAACTGGGTTTCTACATTTTCAACCTAAAACCAAAAAAACAATAAAAATAAATATAAAAAAACCCAACATAAACCACCTGCATTGGTTACCAAAATAAATAAATAAATTTGTATTATCTAAACAAGACTGGCTGCTACAAGATTTTCCAAAAAAGAAACCCAACATATAACATCAATATTACCAAAAAAAAAAAACCCAGGTAACATTCCCCTTCATTCTTCCATTGTTTCTCAACCTAAAACTAACTTCACCATCAACATTAGACCTCATCCTTAAACTTGAACCAGCAGACTACTCGATTTAACCTCATTATGCATTTCATCATCTATTCTTGCTTCAAGCTTCCGAATCCTTCTTAACAAACCTAGAATAACCTTCTTCGACCTTGCACACATGGGTGGATCGTACCAACGAAAGAAGTCACACCCATTATCCAAAATTCCCTACATAAATAAATCCCAACAAATTTATAAACAATTTGAGATCTGAAAACAAATACCAATTTCAAAATCAAAACCTTAAAACCCCACATACTTGATATCTCTCGTAACCTCAAAACCTCTTTCCTGGATTTGAATTGGTCTAAGACGTATTTTGCCTAGCAATCCCACAGAAATAACGAACCAAACTTGAATCCTCACTGCCAATTCAATGCAAAAAAGAAGAAGAAACAAAAGAAGCAAAAGATGAAGAAGAAGAATTGAGTGATGGGTTTTTTCTCCATTAAACTCAACAAAATGATTGAGTTTCTAATGAGTTTTTATAGCTAAATTATGGAATTACCCTCATGTGCAAGTCATGTGTGAACATAAAATAACCATAAATGTTCTTCGTTCCCCGTTCTGCCAAATTAGTAAATAAAATAAATATTGGGGCCAAATTATAACTTTAAGGAGCAACATGTAAAAACAAGCAAAAATTAAAGAGTAAAAAAAAAAAAAAACCCTTAATTAAATATTTATCGTTTTGCAATGGAATATCCTATGCCTAGTTCCATGTTGGTTTTTAAATTTGAACCTGACACAACTCTAAATAAGTCATCACCAGCTAAACATGCCAATGAATGGAAGAAACAATAAATACACAACAATTTTTAATTAAACTTTTGACCTTTTTGAATTTAAGATTATAAACAAATTCAATGTTAAAAAAAAAAGTGTTTTTGTCTTTATAAAATCTTTTAAGAATATGCCATGACTTTATAGCAAGATTTTAAATGAAGAATAGCTAAAGAAATGCATGAATTCAAGTTGGCAGTTGGTATGTACATTCGGTAATAAAATAAAAAATTCAAGAAACCAAAATGAAAAATATTAAAATATAAAGTTCATTAGTGAGAAAATCCAATAATAAGGGTAACAAAATACTATACCCCTTGAAAAAGCGTAAATGTAAATCTACATATACATTCCGATCCAATTTTGAGCAAGATTACCGATTGCAATCCATTTCTTCCAAAGATGACGATCAAAGCAGCAAAATATATGCATAAACATTTCTTGACAACAAACAATAAGAGGAAAAAGAGCCGAGGCACTATGAACAAATGAAATACTTGTAAACAATAGAATGATATATGGCACAGTACAACATCATACCATGACCTTTTACAAAAAAACAACCTCTTTCTCTTATAATATAAGCATTGCATAGAAAAATCAAGAGATTCACAAGTTTGGTGTTTCACCAGCAGGTCCTGGCCGGGCGTTTAACAGTGGTTGGAGGGCTTTAACCACAATGCTCATGTTTGGACGAAAATCCGCTTCATATTGCACACACAAGGCCGCAACAGCAGCCATCTGTAATTGACACAAAGATTCAGACTCTCGAATGTTAGATTACAATACTATCATTCTCAGTTTAAATGTCTCTTTTCCAATCCAATATTACCCTTCTTTAAAAGATGAAGAGGAGAAACAAATACCTTTGCGACAGCCTTTGGAGGATAGTCTCCTCCTAGTCTCGCATCAATGCATTGCCTAACCTTGTCTTCACTAAGTTTAGGTGTAGCCTGACACATTCCAGTAAATAGTAAGCTCAGTGGCAGGAAAAACATCATGTTTTTAAGAAAAGAGTGCTTGAAATAGAACAGAGTTAATAAATATAAGCTAAGTATGTTGGTACCCATGTCACTAGACTCTGCTGTCCACGTGGTAACGTATGATCAACAGGTTTTCGCCCTGTCAGAAGCTCAAGCAGAACAACACCAAAACTATAAACATCACTCTTTGCATTCAACTGTCCCGTCATTGCATATCTGCCAACCAACAAGAGCGAAATGCATTATATCTGGCACTATGTTGATAACATCAAAATTCTGAACCAGAAAAATTGGCCTGGCCTCTTTATTTGTTAGAAATAGGAATGGAATGTGGTGGAGCTCGGCTACTTTCAAGTTTTTTCTTAGTTAAATAGAGATTTCTCAATTAATAGTACTCCCTCTAATTTGAAGGTTCATTTCATGTGCGCACGCGCACACACACACTAACACACAAAGTGCAAGATTCCAAGTTTTGACTTTTAAATAGGATTATTTTAAGCGATCAAAAAAGCATAATTTGACAAGTAGCATAGCTGCAAAATCAAATCTCATATGACACATCTCATGCATGCTTGAGTATTAACAAAAATATGATTATAATGCATGCAATATAAGGGTGTCTTAAAATCCACACAGGACTTACTCAGGGGCATGATATCCAAAAGTTCCTAGCACACGAGTGGAGTGAAGACGTGCTGCCATATCAGGTGCTTGATTTGACAAATCAAAGTCCGCAATCTTAGCAACATCATCATCAAAGATTAGAACATTGCTGGACTTGATGTCCCGATGAATGATGTGGGGGTCAGCCTTCTCATGCAAGTACTCAAGCCCCTTTGCAGCCCCAACGGCAATTTTCACACGTTGTGCCCACGACAGAACAGGACCAGGCTGTGCTCCTTTAACACCCTTTCTCCCTGCACAGAGATAATTTTCATCCAGACATAATTCAGCTTCAAAAACTACAGAAGGTCAAATCATGCCATTACTTAATTAGATTAAAAAATGACAATAACAAACCATGTAGAATGTCATGAAGAGATCCATTAGATGCAAACTCATAGGCAAGAATGCGTGAATTCCCATCAACACAGTAACCCAACAATTGAACAAAGTTTGCATGTTTCAGCCTTGAAACCATGGAAACCTGCATATGTAAACGTTAATCAATAACATTAGTTTAAACCCATTCCAATAAATTGCAAAGAGAAGCAGCAGTCTGTTGTCTAAACCTGGGCTAAAAATTCCTCATCCGGTTGTTTGCTGGCATCTAATTTCTTGATTGCAGCAGCCTGCCCACTTTTAAGCACCCCATAATAAACTCTTCCATATGATCCCTCTCCAATCAAGGCAACAGTCCCAAAATTATCTGTGATTTCCTTTAGTTCATCTGCTGGTATAGGAGGAACTTCTATAGGCTGGACTTTCACTTGTTGAGCACCCTTGGGAGCAGCTTCTGATGCGCTATAACCCCCATCATTTCCTGATAAAATAAAACTCAACTCAGTTTGATCCTGCTAAAATAAATGACAGTAGAAAAGAAGATAAGGAAATACCCAAAAAGTAAGAATGTACGTAAAATAGTGTATAACGATAATTTTCACTATTGGAACCCAGATGAAAAATAGAAGAAATAAAATGTAAACAAATACAAACACTAATCAGTCATCAAGTATGGTAAAACTGGAGTCAAATATAAAGCCTCAAGTACAAGTTGACCCTGTCAGTAAATATTATACAAGTCGTAAGATACATTTTTAACCCTTGAGGCCTTAAGAAGTACTTCTAGCTTGATATCACTACTTTACCAAAATGGAATACCTGCTGAACTTTTAGCCGGGTATGGACCGCCAAACTCAGCTGCTTTATGCATATCATCATCTTCACAACAGCCAAAGCAGCTCATGATTCTTTTCCTCAACTATAGCACTCTCTGAATACAAAAACATTTCGTTCAAATTAATCAAAACAAGCCATTCTTTTCCTCAACTATAGCATTCTCATAAGTAGATGTGAAAAAATTAGGCAGTGAAGATAAATTATAGGATGCTTCAAGAAGAAGTGTATCAGACTAAAAAATTAGGCAGTGAAGATAAATTATAGGATGCTTCAAGAAGAAGTGTATCAGACTAAAAATATCCATCCGAGAAAGCGAGAAATCGAGAGTAAAAAACAAACGCATTTGAGAGAAATCTGTTAAAGCCAGACAAGTGAATGCACTGCCATAAAACACAAACACTCAAGCAACCTTTCAGACCCACCCACCGAATGAAAATAGGTATTACTCCCATCACTTGAAAAGCCCAATTGAGTCCTAATAATAGGAAGTTGATGAATGATTATCCATAGAATGCTTCAATTTTCCCATCCACAGAAGGATGAGAAATTCAAAGAGTCCCTATTCGTTTCTTCAAATTCTATCACAAGATTACTTAAAAGAAACCGCGATGAACAGTATTGTTCCCGAAATCACAAGCAACATCATCTAATCAATATGTAGTTGAGCTTTCCAACATGCGGATCAAAACAATCACCGCAAGAAACTTCAAAATTTATCCAATTTCTACAAACTAAACTCCAAATAAAAGCTAAGAAACCAGATTACAGCAGAAACGGCAACAACAACAGATCCCAAACAAATCAAAGAACACGAAGACAAAATCAACCGTACCTCGAACGCAGATAAAGAGGAAGACGGAGGCAACCGGAGATCTGAGATGAGAAGCCGGCGAAGAATAAGCAAAAGGGGTGCGCAGGATAAAAGCGCCGGAGGGTGAAGTCTTGACTTTGCTGTCACAGTTTACAACTTAAATGTAATAAAATCCAATCTTAACGTATTAAACTATTAAACTCTATTGTTCCTGTTGTCGCTGTTCTACCTTGACTACCATTTTCCATGGTCATACTTGGCTTTTTTTTTTCAATACGTATTTGATGCTCATTGGCTCTAAATACCTAAAAGTCGTCGCCCTTCTCCTTTAGATTTTTTACTCCGGTAATTTTGCCCACCTATATTTTTGTCTGAAAAAAACAGTAAAATATTATGTTGTAACGTAAAAAAAGGTAAAAACCGTATGTGAATATACGACATGACGTCTACTTCGAAATGAAAACATTTTGGACTGAGATAGGATGAAGGATGAAAAATATTGATATTTCAGTCGAAAAATTAGAAAATAGAAATTACTAATATCAGAATCAAAATATGTTAATTATTTTTAGAATATCACAGAAATATCGATAAATATCGATATCGGTATCAATTTTGTTTTTTTTTTTTAACAATTTTCAAAAAAATATCAAAAAATATCGATATTTCATATTAAATTTTAAAAATATTAATTTTTTCTCATTTTTTAAATTCTTTTTATTTTTTTTTCTTATTTATAATTGAGATAATTATATTTTGATACTTTCTAGTTAACCAAAAATATAAAAAATATCCAAATTTTTTAAAAACTCAGTAAGGTACCCTTTATATAATCAAAAATACAGAAAGGGGCCTCCATGCCAATGAAAATTTATTTAAACCCTTGTACATTAAATGAAATTACCCTTAAAATATTAATGAATTATTAAAAAATTCAAAAAACCTTTTTTTTTTCTTTTTTATTTTCCTTATATCTTTTTTCTTTTTTCTTTTTTCTTTTTTCTTTTTTCTTTTCTTCACTTCTCTTTTTCTTTCTCTTCTCCAGTTGGCACCACCCTGATCACATAGGGCAGGCGAGAAAGCCAAAAAATCCAGCAAGAACTCCATTTCCAATAAGCCTCACTCCTTCCTTCTTTCATTTTCATTTAAATCTAAGTGGGTAAAGGTGTTAAACGATAGAAAAACAAAGTGGAAGGAAGCTCCGAAAGCTCCCATCCACGGCAGATCTGAGACAAGCCTTGCTGCTCTAGCTATTCCAGTGGCGTGACAGCCAGACAATGATGGAAACTCAGGCGAACGGCTAAGGGCGACTCCAGATCTATTTCACCTCTTCGTTTTCTTCCACTTCTTTTTTTTGGGTTTTTATTTTTGATTTTTTGAAATTTTTCTGATGTTGATTACTTAATTAATCTTATTTGGTTGGATTTTTTTTAGGTTAAATTTTTGTTAGATTTGATTTGTTTTGAAGAATCTGGATAATGAAAACAATGAGGATCTTCATTGTTTGTTGGTTTATATTTTTTATTATGTTCTCTATTTGTTTCTATTGTTCCAATAAGTAATTGGTTTTTTTTGTTTTTGTTTTTTGAAGATGAACAATCTAATGAACAAAAGTAGGGTACCTTGGCAATTTTGTTTTTTGAAGATTTTGTTCTCATTTGCACTAGAGGGTACCTTGGTGATGAACATTTGTGTTTGATTTGATAATTTCAATTTTATTGGATTTGATTTCTTGTGTTTATTTGGATTTTTGGGATTAACGGGAATTCATCAGGTGTTTGACAATGGGTTATGGTTAACGACGGAACAGCTTAGGAGCTGGGTTTTGGTGGGGGAGGAGCTGGGTTTCGGTGGGGGGAAGGTAGAAGAACAAACAGAAGTAGGTGAAGAATAAGAGGAAGGAAAAAAAAAATTATGTTTTTATAAATAGTTTTTTATTAATTTTTCAAGGGTATTTTCAGATTTTTTATAAAAATGTGCTAATGGAGGGTCTTTTTTGTAGTTATGGTTAACTAGAGGGTACCTTAGCGAGTTTTTAAAAATTCAGGGTCTTTTTGTATTTTTGGTTAACTAGAGGGTACCAAAACGTAACTATTCCTTTATAATTAGAAGTTAAAAAACCTACAATTAGAAGTTTTTTTTTTTTTTTTATAAAAAAAACTTTGAAATAAAAATGTACAATTAGATGATTTATCTTCTGTTAGTGGTTCTTCAAATGCAACAACAACTGATATATCTCCAGTTAATAAAAGCTCAAGTGATGGAGATGGGGGAAATGTTGGAGAGTATAAGTACAATTCACCAAGTCCATTATCTTTGAATCCATTTACAGAAGAATAGCAATTTACTCATGCAACTCAAGATGAAAATCATGGTTCTAGAGTTGCTGGTGTAGGTATTGGTGCAATTAGACAAACATTCAAATGAAGAAGGCGTGGACAACAAACGAAAATGAGTCAATCTGATAAGAAATCTCTTGCTATGACATTTTCATCGATGAGCATAAATACTGAGCATAGTTCTTATGGTGATTCTCAAATTAAGTCAATTTTTAACACACATTATCAAAGTTCTTACGGTGTTTACAATATCTTTGACTATCATTCGCCACAAATGCCATGTGAAATTTCTATGCATGGAGATGAATAATACTCACCAACTTTGGTCAATCCAAACTACTCAATTTATAGATTGTCGGTAGGAAGAAATCAATCAATATATACTTGGCTTATTAATAATTACCTTCAGAATTATGCTACTACAGTATCTTGGTAAAGTTATTGCTTCAATCAAATGAAGTCATGCTTTATGTATTCGAACCTCTAAGGAATTCATTTTGGTATTGAGTTTATTGTGTTGTGTACTTGTATTATTTCTTTTTTGTACTATGTAATATATTGTAATCTTTTTTCATTACAAATTATTTTGAATATTATATATAGCTTTATCGCGTTATATATTAAGCATTTTACTTATTTTAGTTAGTAATAACTTAGTTAATTTATTATCAAAAGTGTTTAATTTATGTATAAGTATTTAATCAAATTAAATCTAAAGTTTCACAAAAAAAAAATTCCTAAAAAAATGTAAATATCCATCACTTTTTAATTTTTTCCAGAAATATCCATCGAAATTCCCGTAAAATCCAAACTCCGATATATCCCGCGATACCGATATTTTCATCATTGGATGTAACACCCAAGAGATTATGATCACTTCTGATTAAGTCAATGAAAGAATTTTGATTGTAAGAATATTTTGTAACATTTTTTATGATTATAAATTGTCTATGAACTCAAGAGGAATACAATGAATTTTTAGTAAATAAGAGTTTTCAAGCACAGGTTTTAAATTCTGACAAAAGAATAGAATAATAATAAAAAAAAGAAAATAAAGAAAAACGGAAAATTTCTAAGAATTTTTCACTAAGTATAAAAAATTCGGAAGAAAAGGCCTTCCAGTAAAGAAATCAGGAAGCAAGCCTTCTGGGAGAAGTCACTTAGCCTAGACAAGCACTTCCAGAAAGACAAGCCTTTTGGGAGGAGTTGCTCAACTTAGACGAGTACTTCTAGAAAGGAAAGCCTTCCAGAATAAGATGCTTAGTTCTGATGGGCACTTATGGAGGGAAGGGCTTAAGGAATGAGTAGGAAGAAAGAAAGAAAAATAAAATAAAATAAAATAATACTGTGAGGTATCAAGAGCAAAGGTTTTGTTGTATTAAAACCTTCCGGGACCAAAGGCAGACCTTCTAGGGTTTTGTTCCGAAAAACGTCGGTCAACATTACTTAAGCCGAAACAATTTCGAAGTAGAGAGGCCATAGGACTAAGCACGTCGTGAACCAAAGGTCACGACTGAGGAAGAACCTTCTGGATATTAGATGGAAGGAATAGGAAGGAGACCTTCCAGAACTAACAAGTAAAGTCAACTCAGGAGACCTTCCAGAAATAACAAGTAAGGTCGACTCAGGAGACCTTCCGAAAATAACAATTAAAGTCAACTCAGGAGACATTTCGGAAATAACAAGTATGGTCAACCCATGGGACCTTTTAGAAATAACAAATAAGGACTAACAAGCAATAAGCCTCCCGAGTTACATTAGCCAGGAGACATAGGAAAATCGAATCTGGAAGCTTCGCGTAGGAGAGCCTACGGATAATGTACCTAGAAGCTAAAATCTAGAACTTATTCGGGAAATATCCCTAGAACACAACAAGACCTACTCGAAAAAAAATAAATAAAAAACAAACAACTATCCAGGAGAAGAAAGTTAGCCTACGCAGGAACTACTCCTGCTAAGAGGGAATTCCTGGAAAGTAGGAATCCTCCCTATTGAAGCAAGTGCGTTCAGCCAAGTTATAGTCAACAAGTGCTAGGAGGTATCAAAGAAGATGAGCTGGGAACTCCTTCCCACTCGTTCGGAGTGGGTGCCAATAGAATTGGCTAAGTGTAAATATAGGTGGCAGCCATGCAAGGGGTTTGACCTTGTTTATGCTTTAGGTGTCAAGCCAAGGGAACGCCAGCTACCACAAAAGCCAGGTGTTTAGCCCAAATTAAGCATGGAAAAAGAAAACCTAATTATCGCTATAAATAGCTGAATTAAAGAGATTGAGAGGGTTTTCTGCAAACAAACACCTTCTTAATAGTTTTAAGTTGTCTAATTAGTTTAGAGAACCCAACATAGAAGCAACCGAGATTTAGAGACCGAGATTCAAATTGGGAATTTGAAATCTCAGCTTGATCCACAGTTCATGTAATGATTTATTGAATCAAACTCCTTTGAACTAGAGGATTTGGAATTTAAAGTTAATGAAATTCCATGAACTTTGAAGGTGTTCTTCAAAGGTGGTCCGATTGAAGGCTCGAGTTAGGTGATCTCCTTCACATTATTTTTCAAGGATTATAATCTCAACCCGAAGAAGGAATTAAAGTTCTGGGAGCAAGCAAAGTGATGAGTACAATCTCACCTACAATATGGTTTTTGTTTTAAGGAAAGGGGCAGAGTTTTGAGAGTTTAAATGTTTATATGTGATGATTTTCGGCTTGAGTCCGAAAAGGAGGCTATGTCTTTGAATGAATGTTTTTAAGATTATTGCAAATTATTTATCTTGC
>WUAT03000001.1:2779727-2789895 GCA_010015005.3 Ulmus americana
ACTGCATCTCTCCTCCTGTAGTTTCAAAGCAAACTCACCGCATTTGCCACACGGAACCTTTTTCCCCTTTTTCTTTCTAGATACCTTAACGGATGTCAGCTTTCTCTGTTGACGCGTCTGGGGCATGGACGCAACAACCTCTTTCCTCCTCGAGTGGCTAGATTTCCAAGCTCCATCTGACATCGGTGGACTAGGCACAGGCAACCGCCTTCCCTCCGGTGTTGCGCACATCTTCCTCTCACTTTTAGTGGACGACATTCTGGACCACAACGATTCAGGAAAAGGAATTGAACTATGGGTACGAGACTGTGTAACTATCTACCTTTTCCCTCAATACTAACTTTGCAATCTGGGAATACACTGCTCACAATTTCGCAGACCAGTACTCTCCAATTTATACTGCTTTCTCTGTTGGAATTCTTTTATTTTATTGAAAGTAATTGTGTTCGCTTGTTCCCTCATTCGTTTACGGATAAATGCATTCCAAATACAAATATCTTTCACTCTAATATCATACAGCTTCAAACTTCAATACAGAATGAAAACAAATCCTACTTAGTTACCAACCAAAAAATATAAAATAAAACAAATCCTGGTTACGTACCAACAAATTAGAAATAAAACAATTCCCATTGTGATGTACATCTGACTTCGTGCCCATGCTACACCAAACAGTCACTACCTCTACTATACATTGGTAAATTTCATACGTCATATTCGAATGATAGATTTTTTATTTTGCTTAGTGCAACTGTCACCCGGCAGTGTAGAATAGTATTGATCAAACTAACCAACAACCCTCCAATACAGTGCAGTCAAGAACTAGACAATGGGATCACACCATATACTCACCCCATACCCCTAGCATCAGCCGTGCAAATGGTGGGTATGTCTGCGAAATAAACTTAACCAAACACTAGTACTACCGCATCGCATTGCCATCCCCGCAAAATCCTCCTTACCAATGTGACGTCCATTAGTATACTGGACTCCATTTTTGGGTAAATTTCCTTCACCCACTCCCTCGGTCTTTTCAAATCTGACATTCCCACCAATTGTGATTTGTTATATTTTATTTTTCTCCCACTGGATGAAACTGAATTGAATCGTTCCATTTCCATGTACCACGTTTAACAATTACAACAATCCAATAAACCAAATGACAATAGAGCACATAGTTCGAATTTCACGACCGCTGTTTCATTCCCTTGTATTTAGATGTAAAATAACCCTCGGTACCTAACGACGTTCTGCAAGAACAATATCGGAAAAAACAAAATCCGAATTCCAAGTTCAAATCGTTTCGTAGTTTTACATACAGTGATGGTCATTTACGATCCACGTGACACATCGAATGCGTTCATACCAACCACGTTTAATTAACACATCTTTCTCTTTACTAAGTATTCAAGTCGATAAGGCTCAACGACCAACTTCAACACAACAACAAAAAACATTTCTCACGGCACCCACACACTTCATTTTCCTTCTGTTCATTCTTTTTCGCGAACATCAACGAACAAGCAATACCACATTGCATCGTCCTCCTATACTCACGCTATTAACAACGAGCATGGTGTCCGTGTCGATAGCGGTGGAATCACCTTCATGTTCATTCCTGCAATAGATAAAGTTATGGTAAACAATTCACATTACTTGCTTGTTGCCAGGCGTCATATGTTTTCTTCTCAATAAATTTTTTCTACTGTTGTTCTAACCCCGTCTATCTCTGTTGCAATGTGTCCTAAGTCGCAGGAAATACCGGCCCACATCAGTATAACGGCCGAGTTATCCATGTGGAGAAACATATGGCTAACCACTAGTCTGGGAAGGTTCCCGACCTGTGCGTGTTGTATTTCCGGCAACACATTTTACTTGAAATGCGGGTGGAGGCAGTTTTCGGCAATTCACCAGTTTCATTATGGGAACCTCATCATCCTAAACTACATTAGTCTCGGTCATTTTCGTGAATCATCCCTCACCACGCCAAGAGACCCTAACAACCCCGCATCAATTGTTCGTTTGTGGTGAGGTGGACCCATATTATCCATATATCAACTTGCACAGAGCACGGCTATTTTGGGAATAAATATAAAGTCCTAAAGTATGATGTATGAATATTTTTGGGTTATTCGTATATGATGTTCCGTGTTTTGTTCTTTTTGTTACGTTGTGTTGGTTGTAAGGTTCGAGTTATTGTCTACATGGCGCAATGTTAGCTTTTGTCTGTCCAAGTGTTCTAACATTAGGACTATGTGGTTTTTATTATTTTATCTTAGTAAACATATTCCTATGCCTCATATTCGGCTACTGTTATCTCAAATAATTTGGGAACACCATACAATTTCGGAACACCCCATTCCATTTAATAACCAATACCCTCAAACCAGGGGCGGACCCAGGAATTAATGTTAGGGGGGGCGAAAATATATATATTTTAAATTAAGAGTGTAAAAAAAAAAATTTCAGGGGGGGCGAATGCATAAATTTTACATACAGGGAGCAAAATATAAAAAAAAATTCTATACGAAAATTAAAAAAAAAAAAGTTCAGGGGGGGCATTAGCCCCCACTAGTCCTTAGCTGGGTCCGCCAGTGCTTTTATGAGCACCCCTATAACAGAAAATTAATTTAAAAAATGTTATAAAGCATTCTTTTCAAACACTAAAAAAAAAAAAACATTAAATTTTTTTTTTGACTACGAAATTACTTTTAAAAAAAAAAAAAAAAGTGATAAAACAATAAACTATTGGAGTGAAGTATTCCTTCAATTAAGTAGGTTTAATTTCTTCATTTTAGTTTATGTAATCTGGGGTATAGTGAGTAAAGCTTGAATTCATTAAGCAAAACTTTAAATGAAAATTTTAAATGAGTAAAGTTATCATCCACATGGGTTACGGACCATGTTTGGGGCGGTATGTAATTGAATGGCACATAAAATTGAAAAATATGACATAATGGTTACTATTAGTAAACAAATATAACTAATCAGTCTTTTTGTGAAAAAAATATTTATTTATGATTCTTATTTTGTACAAATATTAACAAAATGACCAACATATTTAAAAAAAAAATTCACAAAATGATCATTACTAAGAAATAATTAAAATTAAAAAATATATATTCTTTCGTTTAATTTTATTCAAATTATATTAGTTTCTATTAAAAAATTATATTAATTTTTTTAAAAAAACTTAGATTATTATGTTTGTTTCGATTAAAAAAAAAAAACTTACATTAATATCTTTTTTAAAACTTAATTAATTATTTTATATAGTATGTTCTCATGTTATTTTTTCATTATTCTTAATATTTCTAAGATTACTTACATTAATCGCTTTTATTTTCAATATTAAAAGATAAACTAAAAATTGAAAAATATGACTAAATAACCATTATTTACAAATAATTACACGTGAAAAAAATATTTTGTTTGTTGAAATTTTCACATAAAATAGTCAATGGATTTTTTACCTCCATTTTCTTTTCTTTTCTTTTTTGTTACGAGGCGCCTAGTTGTGGGTGATCTTTTTCCTTAATTAAATAATTTTTTATTTTCTAATTTTTTATATACAACCGGGATCGCAACTCCCAGCCACCAAACCACATCTCAAATGGCCTAATAGAATAGATTTTGATAAATGATTATGCTGATTATTTATGTGTTGTGTGTGTGACGTAAATAAGAGCAAAAGTGTAGAGTTGACTCGTATTGGAATGAAAATCTTCTTCTTCTTTTTTTAGGGATCCTTTTTAGTATTTTTTAAGATGTTTTTTTATTCCATTAGGAAGAGTTTGATAAAATAACGAGAGGGCAAAGATACTTATTGACTTGGAAGTTGAAGCATTGAACTTTGAAGTGGTGTGTCCTACTCTAGTGTAAAGAGTCTCATTGTTTGCTGTCTTGATGTGTTTTATATTCTCTTTTATTTTCTGATTCAAATTATTTTTTACGGTTCTATCTTTCCCTCTTAAGGAGATTAGTTTTTTGGGTTGTGTGTTTCTACATTGTCTTTTATGTTTAAAATGAAAAGTTGTTCAGCATTTTGGCATTGTTGCTGGTATGAGTCATCTATGTATTTCCCATATCGGGTATCTTATGGACTCTAGTTTGAGATCATAAAGATTGTGAGTTTGGTTACAGGGTATTACCTCAGGGCATTACGGTCAATCTTGCACAAGGAGTGGCTTGCTGGTGACGATTTGCAGCACAATATTGGCATTTCGTTTGATTTGGTTTGGCTTTTCTTATTTATTTTTTTTAAAGGGTAAGTTCCCTTTAGTATCTTCTTCTTGATTAATAACTAAACCACAATTTTTTTTAATGATAAAAAGGATCACGTTTGGGGACATTGGATCCGAAATTCATGTGGGCCCACTTTTCCAATCTCTTTCCCAAATGTATTTTAGGGTAAACAAGAGTTTGATTCCAGACAAAGACAATTCCTGAAAAGTGAACTAAACACCCAAATCACCACCAAATGGACCAAATAACTAGACAATTCCATTTAGAATATATTGGCTAAGTGCATAACGTGCAGTTACAACTGAGACGCGAAACAGAAATAACACCAACCCATATTGAGACAATTCCTAACAACACATAAATTTAAGCACCATTTCTTTACTTCAACTCCACAGAACACCAATAACCTACTGTTTTTACCCTTCCCCGAGCACCCCTTTACTTATTTTTTAATTCCAAAAAAAAATAAAATTAAACTTAATACCAGTCAAGATTAACCTTAATCCAGATTTTAAAATCCCTAAAAAGTTAATAATACAAGAAAAGTTTCAAATCAAACATGTTTTTCATGTAAAAGCGTTGGATCCATGTGACTCTTATGGATGACACAACACTTGGACCAAACTGGTACATTTTTCAATTCATGAACCAAACTAAGAAAGTGATTTTAGTTTAGAGGCCACCGGTACATTTAATCATATTATTATTATTATCCATTCTACCATGATTGAACAAAACCAAGAGTTGTCAAGTTTGAGCAGTTATGTGACTAGAGGTACACACAGACACCAAGAATAAGAACAAGAACTCACCAACAAATTGAGCAATACACTTCTCAAGATGCAAAAAATGAGGAAACCTAAAATCAATTTATGATAAACACATAGCTGCCTACAACTAAGGGTAACATATCTTAATCTTCATCGAGCCACACATTGTAGGAGTTCTCCTACTTGGTCAGAATAATCAGAAAATGACTGATGTAACTAAAATTCTCACATGCATTCTGGTTGAAAGAGTGGAATGAGAACACTAAAGTATCTCACCACTTGCAGGAAATGTAATCTTATTGTAAATCGAAGATCAGTCTGGCAAGGTTGAGTTGGACTAGGCATGAAGTGAGATAGATGGCTTCGTTGTTTAATTGCATTTCCAAGGAAGAAAAATAGTGAATGGAAAAACCCTTTTCGAGGAAGAGCTTGTGGAAGCTGCAAAAAGCTGAAATGACCATAAATCACCAGGGCTGGATAATTTTTCAATGGCTCTTTTGCAGCTTGATCGGAAAACCCCACAAGAGAAGTTGCTTAATATGTCTTCACAGCTCTATGAGGATAGTCCTATGAGATTAGGGCAACAGCTTGTTTATTGTACAGACACAGAATAAGGAAGGGATAGAGAGTGGAAAAATGGGATCTACAGTTTGTTGAATGGATTGCTATACAAACCGATACTTAAAATCGTGGCTAAAAGATTGAAAAGAGAAATCATAGATTGTGAGATTTCAGTCATTTAAACGTATAGTTCATGCAAATGAATGCATAGATTCTGGCAAAGAAATAGCCTCATTTGCAAGCTTGAGATTTATAAAGGTCTGCAAGAACAAGCCTAGGAGAAATCTGGACATATAATTAATGTGGTTCCATCAGGGTCTCGAAAGGGTATCTCTTCACCCCATTCCTATTAATTAATGTTATTTAAGCTGTTAGTAAGATTTGAATAGTATAAGGGGAATGAGAAGTGTCTATTGTGCTTTGCTAATTATGCTATCAGTTCCCTAATGCAAATGCCAATCAATTGAGATTCCTAAAATTTGGTTTTAAGTATTCAATCAGTTTCCGGCATTAAAATATCAGAAACAGCACTTAATCTAGAAAGAGAAATTAATGATTTTCATTTTTAGGCTAGAATTTTGGTGTGTAAGTTGTGTAAGTTTGACAGGGGACTTCTATCAAGAAAATTTTCAAAGAGCTTGTTTGGAATAGCTTTTTGGAAGAAGCTTATGGATTCTTGGACATGGAAGCGGCTTCTAAGTGGGTTTGGATAAACTGTCGGAAGAACTTCTAATCATAGCCCATAATGTACTTGTTGGGATAGCTTTTGTTTTTGCTTTTAGGCCATATATGAAAAGAAGTAGAAACTTATGTGACTTTTCAATCATTTTTTGGATTAAAGTTTCTGAAATTGCTTATGAGACGAAAGTTATAATATTAAAAATAATATTTTATTTTGTTAATAAACAATAAAAATGATACAATCAATAGTTTAAAGTTTTATTAAAACTCTGATACAATTTCTAAGCTCATGGAAAAGACAGCCACAAAATTGATTGGAAGCTCTTCCAAAAAATGAAAATTCTTCTAACAAGCCATCTAAAGTTCTAAACCCTCTAGAAGCAGTTTTTGGGTCCAAAAAACCAAAAATTACTTACAGGAAGACATGAAAAACAAGCCCAGCCTCTATCTTCTGAACAGACTTTGAAATTTGTATCAGAGTTTTAATAAGACTTTAAAATCCAAATTATACAATATTTCTAATTTATTAATCATATCACTTATGCCTCATTAAGTTCTTTCAAAAACATGAATCCAATTTGTCACTGAAAAACCATAATTTACATTTCTCTTCTACTACCTAAAAGCAAAAACTAAAGCTATCTCAAACAAACCCAATATTCATACGAAATATTCAATAGGTCTTTGTTAGGTAGATGTTATGGACATTTAAAAAAAGAGTAGGGGTAGACAAATAGAAAAGTTCATTGAGGACAAAGCACAGAAGTGATTTTCAGGAGTGGAATTATGGACTAGCATATAGTTCAAAGTTGCATCGTTCAGGACCTTTGGAAGTAAACATGGGTCCATTTATGAAAGAATTTCAGCATTCAAAGATGTTAAGAAAACCTATTTTTGGTGGATTATTTGACAATATGTTGTCTCAAAAAGCAACTTTTAGAAATAACTTGTATACAGTAATTTTGAGAAGTAAAAGAACTAAGTTTTATCTTCTGCTGCCAGCAACAACAACACTATAATTTTTTTTAAAAAGCACAACAATACCAAAGTGGCCTGAAAAAAACATCTTCAACAACTCAAACCAACGAGATATAAAGGGTAAATATTTTGGTCTCAAGGTGCTATTTATGATTTTATTGAGATTTGAGCAAAGGAAACCACAAGTGGGTTACTGGTTAGCCTGGTCTTTAGTTTTGGAAGAAACGCATCATAAGAATATAAATATAGCAACTTTAGAATCATCATCATAATAAGAATATAAATATAGCAAATTTAAAATAAGAAAGCAACTACTCCATCTTCCAAATTCAGAACACAGGAGTAATTGTTTTAGAAGAAATAAATAAAAACATAACAAACTGAAAAACAATCATTTATATTAGAAGCCATCTGTATAATCAACTGTACATAAGTCATGAGATTAATCATCAAATATTTTATAGATGCTTTATTGCAAAACAGTACCAAAAACAATTATTGAAGAAAGGGCATCATGTATATTCAATTTATACAACATTTTCCAATCACCCCACATCAAAATTGGATATTCCTAACTCTATCTAATATACAAAGCGTGTAAGTATAGAATAATCAAACTCATACATAAGGAAAAAGGACTAAAAAGGTATAAAGAATTGCCAACATTGATTGCTATAACAAACAAATAAAATAAAATCTACCCTCTAAGTTAATCCAAAAGAAAGTGCCAAACAACAAAAGCTGAAGAATCCAACCTCTTATAAGAATCCAAAGCTCCGAAGCCACCATTGTTAGAGCCTTTGATGAGATTCAATAAGCAAAGCATTTAACATGATATGAACAGAAGCTTCATAAACAGACTCATCATAGTGCATTCCATCCACCGTACATCGAATCCCACAATTCCAACTCAAAGATTCGATATCAAGAGCCAAAAGGGGTCCTCCAGATTGCCTCAAAGTCCTACTTTTCCATAGCTGACGATCATAAGAAGCTCTCATCTCATCAGTCATCTTCTCCCTCTTCTCCTCAGTGTTAAGCATTGAGTTTATCAATGTAGGCATACCAATCCAGAACAAATGTGGGTATCGAACCAAAACAGAACCCGTCACCGGACCCTCCATTCCGAGCTCAGGCGAAAAGGGTAGCAAGGAAACAACTGAATTTCTCAAATTCTGAAGCGAAACTCCATAATCAGTAGCATTGGTGAAGTGAAGCATATGCCATAGACCAGAGCCCATGATCAAAACATCAGGGGAGTTTCGATTTCTCTTGAAACCAACCACCAAATCGGTCAAATTCGACGCATAAGGAGCCCAAACGAAATCCAATCTCATCCCAATCTCACCAAGAACAATCTGATAATCACTATGCCTCCTAAACAAATCCAATTTCACAGATTCCACACGATTCGAATCCAAAAGCAAGCTCAACAACGAAAGGGCAACAAATCTCGCCTGGGAATCACCAGCCACAACAACCCACGATCCATTCATCAACTCGGAAGCCTGCAAACGAGTCAATTTCCGAAATTCACAACCCAAAACCGGAGGAGAAGCTTCCCAATCCCAAGATTTCTGATAATTGATTGAATTATTGCTGAGAGGATTGAAATTGGCGATCTGGGTAACATTCCAAACGACGTCGTGGAGGAGGGAAATACAGGATTGGCGGTGGGAATCGAAGACGACGACTGCGGAGGACACGGAAGAGACGAAGTCGGAGACGGAGGGGAAGTAGGGGGTGAGGTGGACGCCGATGGCGAGAGTGATGAAAAGGGCGCCGCTGAAGAAGAGCATCTTGTTGCGACTCAGATGCCAACCCGCCATGCCCATCGGAAGAAGGACTACTACGAAGGCGGCGAGCATGCCCAATTGGACTGCTCCCAACATTTTTTGCTTTAGGGTTTCAGATCGGAGAACAAAGAGGACAAATCGATTTCGCCATCTTTCTTCTGCTTTTCTTTATTTTGTTTTTTTGTCTTTTGGTTTTCAGCACCGGCTAGCTCTCAATCTTGTTTGATTCATTTTTCAGATTAACTCTCCATAAAATAGCTAATTATTACTCATAGAGTAATAACAAATAAAATAATTTTTCTTTTGATAAACCAGAAATAAATAAAATAACCTGTTTGTCTAAAAAATTTGATAAAAATAAGTAGATTTCACGGTATTAAAAAATAATTTTATACAAAAAATAATGAAAATATAAAAATTTAATAATAAAATAATATAAAAAATTAATATTGTACGTAAAATATGATGAAAATATTAATAATATAATACAAAATTTTATAAATTTATGTGTGTAAAATGTAAAAAATAATAAAATTTAGATGTATAAAATAATAAAATATAGCGTGATGATGTAAAAAATAACAAAATTCATATGATAAAATATAATAAAATAATAATTAGAATAAAAAAAATAAATATATTTTTAGAAAATTTTATAAAATAAGATATGATTTAAATTTTTTTCAAGTAAAATATATAACAAGGTCATATTTTGGTATCTTCGGTATAAAAATGGAACAAGCATTAGTTTTGTTTTAGGAAATCACAAGGTCTCTAATTTATGTTTTTTGTTTTTCTCAATTTATACTCAAATGTCTTTTTTTCTTTGGGCATTCTTCCCGTTTTGTCTAGAAAATGAACTGATATTTTACTTTTTTTTTTTTTTTTTTTATTATCTGTTCTCTAAATTTTAATTAAATCACTTTAATTATATTTTTAGTTATATACATATTAAAAAATTCCTCTAAAATATTTTTTTATACTAAATACAAAAAAAAAATAAAATAAAATAAAATCGAGACAAGTCTAAACTTTTTATCCACTTTGCCTAATTTTTTTTCCTTTCATTTTACATCAAAACCCTCTGTGTATACATTTTTTTATAAAAAAAAAAAAAAAAAAAATTAAGTCCAAGAT
>WUAT03000001.1:2810594-2823038 GCA_010015005.3 Ulmus americana
TAATTTCGTACATAATAACACCATGAAATGTGCATAATCATGGTTCATTAAGAAGGTACTTGTTCGGGGTTTCACAGTAGAAGTACTCCTTCTATCAAGCTGGCTCTATGGATAGCTCCCCGACTCCAGACTTAACCATATTTTCATCCTAAATTTTGCGTGTGAATGTCCATCTCTGTACCAACTCATGCCAAAAAGTCCCGAATCGCCTAGAACTCTATATTTACATTCGAAAACACCCAATAATGCTTCCTTTTTGCATAATTGGTCAATCTCCTTTTATTTCATAAAACAATGGAAAAACAAACAAATTAATAATAAATACCTTAAATTTAACAAAAACATAAGCTAAAAATAATTAATAAATACGTAATAAAACGACTAATCAAATACCCCAAACTTGAGATGTTGCAAGTCCTCGAGCCAAAATATATATATATATATTTTGGTCCACGTTAAATCATAAAATTACCTCAAAGATTGCAACAACATGAAATTATCACAATCAATCAAATAAAACCAAAGTTCAAAAATCAATTCAAGCATTCACTTCATTCAAGCATTGATTCATCAAGAATTCAAGCATATAGCCTCTCAAACAATTAATCTTACTTCCTAAATGATTTTATGAAAGTAATCACAAATAAATATTGATTTCAATTACTAATAATGATGGAACATATAATGTACAAACTTTATATGCTCATTTTTCATATCACTCTCCACTAATATAGATTACATACTACCTCTGATCAAAAGGTCTTTATAAAACTTGTAATGTTAGGCTAAGGTGTTGGGTTAAGAAAAACAGATAGGAATTCAAAATAATGAGAACTACTCAAAATTGAACATGATTTTATAACACAAGAGCTTTTATTCTTAACAATAACATCACTTCACGAATCTTTTAAACTTCTTGATTTTTTTTTCTTCAACTCCTCAATATTTTATCACATTAAGTACTGATTGTTTGTTTCACAAGTGACCTTAGGGTTGCAGCGACGATTTTTGTGGAGATCGGGGGTGAGATATGCATTGGGGGAGCTAAGCGATGATTCATTGGTCGAAGGTGGGTTCTCCAGCTTCTCGTTAGAGTGGAAGACATTGGGAGACTTGATTAAGGAGAGCTAGCTGGTAACAGTTTCAGCAGGGGTAGATCTTGCTGGGACCCAAGGAGGAGTGAGTTTCACACCCCTCTATTCTTAGAGGTGGAGATAGTGGCAGCAGTGGGTGGCATGTGGTTCCCAATTGGATGGTGGCTCTAGGTTTGGTGGGGGTGTTATAACCCTTTCCAGACCATTATGACAGGCCTTTGTTCTTTGTTTTCTTTATGCTTTTGATTTGGGTTTGGATTATAACTTGGTTGTTATGTTGTCTTTGGGTTTGCTTTGTTGTTTTATGAGTTTTAATTGCCTAATAAGTATTTTGATGAGTTCCCTTAGATCTATATTGCTGGATAGTTCCCCCATTTAGATTAACTGGGTTGTGTATTCCTGTAATTCTATATTGGTGAAATTTTTTCCCATATGGTCTACATGGGCTATTAGTCCATATATTGCGAGTATGAATTTACCGTATTCTATATTACAAAAATCCCAATTTTGATTTAGTTTGATTTCCCATAAGAAGAATAGGGTTCAAAATAGTCTAGTATGGAAAACTTGATTTATGTGCACATTAGGTTGGGTTTCTCAAGAGCCCTTTATTGGTCTCCTCTCATGCAGAAACCTTGATGCATAAAAAATCTATAAGATTGTCATTAGATTACAATGGTTATGCATTCGGGTAAGTCTTGGGATTTATGCAATTGATGGCGTATGCTCACATGTTTTCTTTCATATTTGTAATCGTTATCTATGTGTGTGTTGTATTTTGTTATGATGTAATTGTACTTTGTATATTGTTGAATTAATTAAATTGAATCTTTCAGTCAAAAGAAGAAGAAGAAGAAGAAGAAGAAGAAAAGAATCAGAGTAACAACTGCTTTTTAAGTAATTGAAGTGAAAACAAAAGGTTGAAAGCATGTAGTTTATCATTATGGTTCCAAGTTTAACCAAAGTTTGGACTTCAAAATAGGATTTAACTATCCTCTTATTTGCACTCAGAAAAGATTCAACTGTATTAGCAAACTGGATGCTAAAATCTGGTTTGAGGCTATGTCATTGTTAAAGGTAACATGAAAACTTGGGTTATTCCAGTAAGGGATTCATAAATTCATTGCCTATGATGCACTTCGGATTGCAACTAAGAGACTTAAGGGAAGGCTTTGGTTTGCATAACACTAATAGAAAAATCAAATCTGCTTATTTCTAAGTATGAAATTGAGCCATAATCCCTTGTGGCTGTGACTTATCATGTTGCCCCCTTTAATTCCTAATTCTAACTTTCAATGTTATCTCAACTGTCTACAATTTAGCTCAAAATCAGCAATAGCCAGATGGAAAAAATCAGAGAAATCCACATAAATTCAATTGTAAACATGATCAAAATGAAAGTAAATAAAATTTCCCAACTATAAGAAAAGTATAAATAGAAATAGAGTTAAGTCCAATTCTTGTAAAGGTCCCAAATTAAAACATGAAAAGCTTTCTATTTAGCCTCACCTTTTCTAATGGTGTCTTGAACCATCAATTCATTGGTTTTAATTGTGAAAACAACATCAAAGGTTCAAAACTGAGCTTTAAACGAAGGAAGATGAGAGAAAAGGGAAATTAGGGTTGATTGGATTTTGTAGAACATATGGGGTTTTAGAGAGAAAGGGAGCTAGGGTTTAGTATTGTATACAATAATTGGGATTAGGGTTTATTGGATTTTGTAGAACATATAGGGTTTTAGAGAGAAGGGGAGCTAGGGTTTAGTATTGTATACAATAATTCAGATTAGGATTTAGATTAGCTTAACCTTAGTTTAGAGTTGCCATTAATGGAGCTTTTGCAAAAGAAGAAAAAGAGAAAAATGAAAATAAGAAAAAAGAAAGAGATAGAGAAAGAGGGAAAAATTGTTTTCATTTAATTGTTTTTATTATAACTATGGTTAAACTACATGGGACCCACAAGAGCCAAGTGGTGTGTTAGGAAGATGACACATGTAGCCCACGAACGGAAGTCATCCCCATTAACAGAGAGAACTAACTTTGTAGCAAAAAATGAAACCTTGATTAAAAATGTAATCATTAAAGAGTTGGGACTAAAATGCAACTTCTCGCATACGTTTGGGACCATTTATTCTAAAAAACGCTAACAAAAGCCTAAAAATAAAACCTGAACCTTCCCTATGAGTTCCTAGCCTCTACATCCTCACCCTATCCGACACCACCTCCCAACCCTCACATCTTAGGCATCCACATCCGCTCCTCACCTTTTCTTCTAGCCTTTTCCTTCCTATGTGACCAACCCACCTATGGTCTCTATCTCTGCCATTTTTGTTGCAAAACCTCTCACAGCCATTGGAGTGGTAAGTGTTTCCATTTCCTTTCTCAATGTTTGGATGTGATGGGTTTATGACGAAAATGGTGGAGATAGAGACTAGATGTGGGTGGGTCATAGAAGAAGGGGAAAACAGAATGAGTGGGTGAGGAGCGGAGGGTGATGTCGAGAGTTGGAGGTGGATGCTTGAGAGTTAGAGGTGGATGTTGGAGAGTTAAGGGTCGGAGGGGTGATGCACAGGGCAATTTTGTTTTTATATTAATATTTTTAATTTAAATATTGAAGGGTGTTTAAGTATTTTAAAAACAACTTGTCAGCCATGGTACCTACACGTAATTTATGACATCATTAGCGATAACATTTTAGATTTTTCAAAATACGAAGAGGGAGGTGCACGAGGCAATT
This sequence comes from Ulmus americana, assembly GCA_010015005.3. NCBI lineage: Eukaryota > Viridiplantae > Streptophyta > Magnoliopsida > Rosales > Ulmaceae > Ulmus > Ulmus americana. The sequence continues at coordinate 2,814,425 of WUAT03000001.1, forward strand.
TTGTTTTTAGGTTTTTTTATTAATATTTTAAATAAATTTATAAATTGAAGGTTATTTTGGTATTTTGAAAAAAATTGGTCATCCAAGGTACTGTTCTTAATCTATAAAATCATTAGTGGTAATTTTTGTAATTTTTCAAAATACGAGGTACTTTTAAAAAATTTGCAACTAAGGGTACCAAGTTGTAATTTTCCAAAAAGAAAAAAACAAAAAAAAAAAAAAAAGAAGATATCCCTTTAAAAATAAAAACAGACGAAGATTTATTCTGCCACAAAGCTAGACAAACTCGGAGCGTAGCTCTTTCTCTTTTGCCTCCCTCCCAGTTGCCTCTTCCACTTATAACATTACCTCTTCCTCTTCCATTTCCAAATGCTTCTCCGAAACAACAAACTCTGTTGAATTAACGAACCAAACTTCTTCTACAATTCCTGTTCGATTCTTGTTTCTGGTAAAGTTTCGGAATCAATGGGAACTCTCGCTGTCTTCAGCTTTAGAACAGTGGATTTCGGTTTCAAATCTCTTGCAATTCCCAGAATCCAATCGACAGAGCCGAAAAGAGTCAAGAACAGATGCTTATTGTGCAGAAGAAGCTTCAAAAGGGAGAAAATTGAGCTCTCCTTTAGAAATTCCGGTAGGTTTAAGTATTTTAGCAATAATGAGAATGGTAGTAACGATACAGAAAATGACTCTAACACCACAAAGACGACAACCTCCACCGCGGCGGCACCGCCCAAAGAGTCCGAAGAAACCGGCGAAGAATCGGAGAAGAGCACGCCTTCATCGGTTTCTCCCGGGGTAGGTTTCTGTTTTTCTTTTTCTTTTGTATTTATGAACACAAATGTTTCTTTTTTTTTTTACTATTTTTATTATAGACGCAATTTAGGTTCAATTTCAAGTTCAGGGATATATGTAAAAACCCAATTGTGCATTACCAAATTATGCTTCACCACTTTTCATGTTTTCAAGTGAGTTTAATTGTAATTGGTTCTTTTGGTATAATTTATAGTTCCGGCTTTTCAATCTCAAGCTCAATGGCCAATATAATCAAGTTATGTGAGAGCTCAAAGCTTTAAATTTCCATTCGTACTCTAAATGCCTCAAGCTTCCAGTTGGTTTGTATGGCGTACATTTGTTAACAGCTTATCATTTACTCAGCTTGTGTATTAGTATTAGTACAAATCATTTTCAGGGTAATATTAGAGGAAGTGCTTTTGTAGGAGATTACTGTTGTTTTCAATTTAGTTGTAGTTGGTCCTTTTGGTGTTTACCAAATCACGGGGCTTTTTTTTCGGATATAATTTATAGTTCCGGAGTTCCAACCTTAATCTCAATGGCCAATATAATCAAGTTATTTGAAAACTCAAAGCTTTAAATGCCTCAAGCTTCCATGGTTTGTGCTTTGTAATATTTTTCTGACCAAGGAATTAGTATTAGTGCAAATCATTTCGGGGTAATATTGAAGGTTTTTATTTATTTTTTTGTGTGTGGAGATTATTGTTGATTTTAATTTCTTGTATGGATTGAAGAGGGAGTTAGTATGTGCTAATCTACCATGTCCCCTCTAAATGGTTGTTTGTTGCTTTGTAATGATTTACATGTGTGTAGCTCTACCATATATTGATACGGGTAATGAGAGTTAGAATATTATGAGAAAGAGGGTTGCTGAATTTGTATGCACACACCATCTGATATAACAAGTTGAAAACAAACACTAACCCTAATATGTTAACTTGTTCCTTCTTCAGCCACCAACCACTCCATCATTTGGACCAGCTTACAACAATTTCCAAGTTGACTCTTTTAAATTGATGGAACTTCTTGGGCCCGAAAAGGTTGATCCGGCTGATGTTAAACTGATTAAGGATAAGCTTTTTGGCTATTCTACATTCTGGGTTACCAAAGAAGAGCCTTTTGGAGACCTTGGTGAGGGCATTCTTTTTCTTGGGAATTTAAGAGGGCCAAGAGAAGAGGTTTTTGCCAAACTGCAGAGTCAGCTGGTTGAGGTAACTGGTGACAAGTACAACCTCTTTATGGTGGAAGAGCCCAATTCTGAAGGTCCGGACCCACGTGGTGGGCCACGTGTTAGCTACGGTCTGCTGCGGAAAGAGGTCTCAGAACCAGGGCCAACAACACTTTGGCAATATGTTATTGCTCTCTTGTTATTCCTTCTAACAATTGGTTCGTCTGTGGAGTTAGGAATTGCATCTCAGGTACATGCTAAATATTGACATTCCCATGTTTGTTTCTAGTTATCTATGAGTTTTTTTACTACTATTATTATTTTTAGTTGTTCGTACTTATGAGGATAACATATGGTTCATCTACTATAGATTTCCAATGAGTTGACTTTAAGCATTTTTTTAAAACAGATCACTAGACTTCCACCAGATGTGGTGAAATACTTCACAGATCCAAATGCAATTGAACCACCAGATATGGAGCTGTTATTCCCATTTGTGGAGTCAGCTTTACCCCTAGCATATGGCGTCTTGGGAGTGGGTTTATTTCATGTATGTGAAAATTCTTTTTGTTTGTTTTTGTATGAATTTTATTTTATTTTTTCCTGCTTGAAGTTTTAGTTAAAATCCTTGCATTTCTTTAAAAAAGAATTCATTGTTAATTTTTTTAATAGGTTACTTATTACTTGCTCCATGATCAATATTCGCTTATCTGATTTTCATTGTAACCATTGCCTTCTTTATAATATATCATCTCCCATGACTAAGATGCTAAGTTTGCTAAGTACTTTCTTTCAGTTGTCTTCTTTCTATTATAGTATTATGTTTAACTTTTCTTGTCCATTGAAGATTTGCATAACCTATATGTTGTGAAAGATATCTTTAATCAATGTACTGTACAGTAGACGAGAGTTGCATGCTGCCATTCAGGTTAGGGCACACAGATAATCTATGCGGATTCTGTGCAAATTGAAAATCTTTAAATGCAACCTATTTTCATGAACCAAGTAATAGTGTGTGAGTTAATGATATTTTGAGAAAATAAAGTCTAATTTGTTTTTGTACAAATGCCCAGCGACAAAAAATTATTCCTTTACGTTTTGATTGCTCTCTAGTATTTCCTGACTAATCCTTTTGGTTTAAAGTGCTCATGGTTTTCTAACAAGTCCTTTTGGTTTTAAGTGACATCATAGCTAACATGGTTTTGAGTGAAAATTGGCTAGAATAAGCATGTGATACTAAAGGACATAACATTGTGTAGTGCATTCTCATGTTAACTTTCCCTTGAGTTTTTATTTATTCCTTAGCCAATATGTTCATATATACTTCTAGTTTGATATCTATATTCCATTTGTTTTATTAATTTTTATTAACCATTATAGTCAATTACGTGCAGGAAGTTGGGCACTTTCTTGCTGCATTTCCGAAGAAAGTAAAACTTAGCATTCCTTTCTTCATTCCTAATATTACTCTTGGCAGCTTCGGTGCAATCACCCAGGTGCGTACATGTAATCATCACCTTGTAGCAACTCTGATCATGGAAAGATTATGTCACACAAAATAAATTTAGTTGTCCTGCAATAAACTCTTAGTCAGTGTAGTATATTTTAAAGTTTTGATATTGGTTTAAGTGAGGATTGTCAATTCGGATAGACTTTACTAGGATGAGTTCAGGTTTTTGAACTTGCATTTTATTTTAAAGAGCATTGTTTCTGAAGGAGGTTGATGCTTACCCCCTGAGGCAAAGCATTGATAAACCTATCTGATCTGATGCTCAAGCCTCACAACAATATGAGGCTTACACCTCAAGGCTATAGCCTCAAAGGCAGTTGAGGCATAAACCTTGTATAATCATTGAGCAGTTTATGGCCTCTATTTGCTGAAGCAATGTTCTAATCCCATCAAATTTTGTGGTTTTTTGTGGCTTATTATGTAATTGTTATGAAATAAATTATATATTTGTAATTGAAGATGCTCATAATTATCATGTTTTAAAATAACTCTTATGATTTTTTTTTTTTTTTGGTGGTTGGTTGAGGAGGCGTACACCTCAGTCCACCTCGAGGATTATGCCTCGCTGAGGTAGTGCAAAATTCCTCAGTTCCCAATTTAGCGTTTTAAAACATTGCTTAATAGTATTAGTCGGAGAAAGTCATGTTCACTAGAGTTCTTTCTATGCTAATTTTTAACTCAACTTACAATCTGACCTATGCCAAAAATGTTCCCTCATTTTTATATTGCATTAAATATTAATTTTGTTATTCAGCCAACTTAGACTTCAGAGTTCCTGCTCCCTTTTGGGTATAGGACTTTATTTGGATGCAACATTCGAAAATAGTACTAATTTGGGCTAATCTACCCTGAACTTTGGGTGTCATTTCAAAATCCATGTGTTTTCCATTTTGTGACGATGACTTTCCCTCAAACTCTTAACTGTGATACTAATCCACCTTCTGGTTGGAAAAGGAAATTATGATGTGATGCACGTCATTTATGGGATTAGAATTGGAGTGGAGTGGCACGGAATATATTGAGTACTATGTCCTGGTTGGTAAATTGTGAAACTAAGGGACATTAGAAATAAAAGAGTGTTTGATGCATGGTCAGATTGGATTAAATTGAAAAAAAAAAAAAAAAAAAAAACTAATAAAAGACTTATACATTAACATAAAATAAATACCAAATTTCTTAGAATTCATTTTGAGTGACAAATAAATGTAAATTACAGTGATATAAAATTTATATTAAATTAATAATTTCTTAATTTTTTTCAAATTATATTTTGTTCAATTGAAGCTATATCCTAAAACACATAACATATTATCACAATACAATTATCTTGCATAATATTAAAAATCTAAATATATAATTGATGAAATTGCATTCATTTTATTCATCTTCCAACATGTCTTATGTAATCCTTATGTTATCAAGTAGTAGATATCTGCAGGCATTACAGGTTAGGTTCCCTCTCTAGGAACTAACCAACTCACAGATAGCAAGCAATCCAAAAATGAGAGAGAGATGTGATTAGTTATTTGGGGGTAGAAAGGAAATGAAAGATTTTTTCAGATGCTATGTCATTACTTAAACAATGGGAAGGGGAATATTTTAACACGTTAAGAGTTTGAGGGGAATGCTTGTTACAAAATGGAATTCAAGGGGCATTTTGAATTTTGAAACGACCCCCAGTGTACATTAGTAAAATTATTCCTCCAAAAATGTGCCAAGCATATGATTCTGGTACCAATTTAATGCTAATACAAATTTTGTATTGTTGATGCTCTAGGCTATATAGTTGAAGAACTTTAATTTCTTTCATTAAGTATTTTAGTACTATCTTCTTGCTCCAGGGTTTTGTTTATAAATTATCAACTTGTGCAGTTCAAATCTATACTTCCCGATCGGAGTACTCAAGTTGACATATCCCTTGTGGGCCCATTCGCTGGTGCTGCACTGTCTTTTTCGATGTTTGCTGTAGGCCTACTGCTCTCAGCAAATCCAGAGACAGCAGGGGACCTGGTGCAGGTCCCAAGCATGCTGTTTCAAGGTTCTTTGCTTCTTGGACTTATCAGTAGAGCCACCCTTGGTTATGTGTATGTTCCTCCATTTGCTCTCATAGCTTCATAAAGCCTAATAGTTTTATTTGACTTCTGAATTGGTTCTTGGTCACCTCTTAAAAGATTGTAATTGAAATATATTCACCACTTTCGAACATACAGAGCAATGCATGCTGGGACTGTATCAATTCATCCGCTGGTGATTGCCGGCTGGTATTGTACCTACCCTGAACCATCGTATTGTATTCATGGCTACATGTTATAGGCTTCTAATTCATGTTCTCTTGCAGGTGTGGCTTAACAACAACAGCTTTTAATATGCTTCCAGTTGGATGTCTTGATGGCGGAAGGGCCGTGCAGGTAACAAGTGAAATAATTTTTTTTTTCCCTAAAGGGCTTTGGGAAATTGTTTCAGTAACATGTTTCTTATTTATTTGAAATTATAGAGCACTTTTCAGAATCTAATTGTGTGTATTTGCAGGGTGCTTTTGGAAAAAATGCACTAGTTGGATTTGGTTTGTCGACTTATACATTGCTTGGTTTAGGAGTGGTAATTTCAACTTTGTCATTAGTATGATTATATTTTTGCCTTCTGTGAAAAGAATCCCCAGCATTCTTCCAATTTAGATTTTCACACAATGCATGTTTTACCTCCTAGCAGAACACTCGTTAATCCTTACACAACTATGATAATTTCATCATTAGATTTATTTGTTGCAATTCTCAACTAATTCTACGTTTTCTTTTCCATTTAAGCTTGGCGGACCTCTTTCGCTTCCCTGGGGCCTATATGTGCTCATTTGTCAGGTACATAATGATGAAAAGACGGGTTAAAAACATTAGTGGTCCTTGAACTTTGACAAGTGTCTCACTTTGGCCCTCCAACTTTAAATATTACGAGTCAGCTCATCAACTCTACAATACCCTTTTGAGCTACTGCCTATTTTATGACAAAAATTCTCCTGCTGCCAACATGAATATGTGTTAGCCAAACAACTAAGTTACTTTACATTTCTGCAAAATGTTTCATTCTCTTTGGAATCACACTTCAAACTCTCACGGATCATTATACTTCTTCATCTGAGTAGTAGGGTTACTCTTATCATAAACAAATAAAAAAGTAGAGGTGATTCGAATCCATGTGACCCCTCAATTTTGAGTAAGAATCCCTTGTATATCAAACACCAAAGAAGAAAACTATTATCCCTCCCTTCTATTTTCCTCACCTTAAGATTTAGCCTACCCTCCTTCCTATTTTCTACCCTTCTTACGATACAATAGTTGGCGTGCTAACCTGGGACAGGAGTCAAAGTTCATGGCTTCTGGTTCTTTTAATCCTAAAAAGACCGGCTTTTCGGGATAAGTTGAAAGTGTCGATGTGATAATGTTCATGTGTGTGATTTTACATGTTCTTTGTATAAGCCTCTTAATTTGATAATTTTTTTTTCTTGTTCAAAACATATGAACAGAGAACCCCAGAGAAGCCTTGCTTGAACGATGTGACAGAGGTTGGAACATGGAGGAAAGCGCTCGTCGCAGTGGCTATATTCCTTGTTGTTCTGACCCTTCTTCCTGTATGGGATGAACTTGCAGAGGAGCTAGGTATAGGTCTTGTAACCACATTCTGATGTACAATTATAATTATATTTAATTTTGACATTGACAAAATTCGATGATAAAATGATAGTCAACGTGAGTATTGTTCAATACACATTCAACCTTGTAATTATTATTCTTGTAGGTTTTTTCCAATAAAAATATTTTCTTTTAGCATATCGTATTGTCCATTTTATGCCTTTTTTCTTATTTTATTGCTTTGGCACAAATTTGTACCACCGTTGCGAACACAAAGTGGGCAAGCCTAGTATGTTTTAAGTACAACAATATATGAGCAAATTATCAACTTCAGAGCTTTTAAAGGGTCTACTAATATACTTGCTATTATCACTTTAGAACAATTATTTTCTAATATTAATATTGTCAAAAGTTGACTACTCAATTAATGATAATTATATATTATCGAAAAGACATTTTTGATGGTATTGAATATTAAATTGTTATGTAATAGTTTCAAAGCATTGAAAACTCAATGAGTCTAATGTGATACTTTATTATGGATAGTTTTAAATACCTAAAAATAATTTATTTTCAGGTTCATACTCCAAATTTTGGAAATATAAGAATAAACCTCAAAGACGACGACCCACAAGCTTTGGACATCACAAAACTTCTATAGTAATATCAGATCCAACCTTGATAAAGCAACGCCTCAACTCATTTTTTTGAAAAAAAATAAAAATAAAATAAAAGAAGCAGAAGAAGAAGAATAGAAAAAGAAAAATAGGTAAACTTTTAAGAAAAAAACATTCTAAGCATTATTTTATGATTTTACTATTAGAATATGTGGCCTAAGGTTAGATATATTTAATGTATTAATAATATTTTAATTAAGTAATAAATGATTTTATTTTGTAGTTATTAAATTGTGAGTCATATTTATGTTCATTTGTTGAATATATGCAAGTAAATTAGATGTTCTAAATTATATTACATAAACTTTTGAATTGGACATATGAGGAGTTCATATGTGGAAAGATCTAATGTTAAGTATATAGTTTAAATGCACGATCCGCAATCGATGAAATAAAGTTGGACGTTTTATTCTTGTTAAGATTGTTATGAGTCTATTTTCCATTGGAGATATAACTTGTCTTGGCTATCGGAGTTAAACTCTTATATAAATTCATTGGTGTATGTCCTAATGGTGGATGTACATTAGGCTAGGGCTTAAAGTGAAATTGATTTAACACATCCGTTTGACCTAATCAATTCATTTTAATAATTATAGACATGTTATTCATCTTAATCCTAAAATACAATTGTGACTTTGTCTTTGCGAGTTGTGTCTTTTGATATACCAATGATACAATCTCTATGATATGAGGTGGACCATACCCGTATGTTGGAGACATGACTTATAAATGATAAAACATGATTCATAGATACGGAATCCATGATTCTACTTAGTGTTTGCTCTAAATTTCGCATTTCCTATTTTAGCCCTCTAGCAGGGATAGTTTTTAACTTGTCACGTCA
>WUAT03000001.1:2852728-2867009 GCA_010015005.3 Ulmus americana
ACTAAATTTGTGCAGGAATTTAGTGGCCAACAACTTCACATTTGATAGCTCAAACAAATCGTAAGTTGAAGATTCATGTTTCAGGAAAAGCACATCAACTTTGCCGTTTATTAATCACATTCATATGATGAATGGTTTGACTGGGTGAATTAATCTTTTCACTGGCTGAATTATTCCTGGGTTGGATTGTCTGAATTACACTGTAACCATGCATTTTGCAGAAATTGGTTTTCCAAATCGAGGCTCAGAAAAATGGGCTGGTCTAGCAAGGCGTGTGTTTGATATATATATTCAGGTAACAAACATTTTCTACAATTTTATTCGTGGAATCTTGAGAAGTATGAAGTATGAATTATTAACTTTCTTATCATTTTCTTTCTATGGAAGTCTCATGCAAAAGGACTTTGAGATAGCAAAGGAGGCAGGTGGGGTTGAGAGAGCACTTGCTAAGAAATTTAGTGTTACTGTGACGGAGAACTATCTTGAAATTCACTTGTTTTGGGCTGGTAAGGGGACCTGCTGCGTACCCAAACAAGGTTACTATGGGCCACTAATACTGCTCTCCATGCTGCTTCAGGTAACTTGTACACGTAAATACTCAAACTGCATGGTTAAAATTTCTTCACCATTTCTATTTTTCTAATGACAAATTATTTGTCTCATTGCTAGGCTTTCCACCTACATTCGGTCAGAGGCAGAAGAGTCGGACAGGTTTGATCATTGGTGTTGCAATTTCTGCTGTGGCTGTGAGCCTTCTATTGCTTTTTGCTGTGTTTTATATACGTAGAAAATCGAAAAATGAGGATGAGGAGGGTAAGAACACGAGTGTTGGGAAACAAAGATACTAAAATATTAGTGTTAGATTTTTGTCGCAATCCCGCAATCAAAGGATGAAATAGAATTAAACTAGACTAATAAGAATACCACTTGACTACAAAAGTATCTAGTTACATAGATGGTAGCTAGGGTTGTGTTAGCCAGGGAGGATGGACAAGTAGAGAAGTGATTAGAGGACTCATCTATAGGATCTTGGCAAATTTTATCCTCCTCGCATTTTTGCAAGTCAAATTTAAAAATACCTTCGATGTTCATCAAGAAGATAATATCACCATTATTTGGGTTAAAACCCACCACATTTAAATTTGCTTGACTATCTAGAATCCTTTATCTTCCCTTAAAATTAATATTATGCTTCAAACTCCAGTAATCTTCATTATTATCATAATTTCTCAGTTCCCAAACTAGCAAAACAAAGAGGTTAGTTCGCGGAACGTGTGTTAAATAGGACATCCGTAGCCGCCCTTGGCACTCTCCCATGTACACCTCAGCCCTAAAAATATCAGTATAGCGGATTTCATCTAGTTTATAAATGTAAAGAAATTGTCTTGGACACTCAAACAGATCAAATGCAACAATACACTGGCAATATCTCTTTTCTTCTATTCAGTATAGCATTCTATTGCAAACGCTAACCACATCTTTGATTAAAATATATTGTCTCAAGTACATTCTCTTTGGAGATGAGATCAGGTATCTATACCATTTTCAAATTGCTATAAATTTATTAAATTTTGGTTTCCAACCAAAACTACTAATAAAAACTATTTTGTAGTTGTAGCTGTAGCTATCTTGCTCATTCATTTTGTATACCAATCCAAGCCTCAACAAAGTGTCGTGGATATTCGCATTCGGGATTGCAAGTGCAAGATTCTTCATGGTAACCGGACTGAAAACGTAGAAATTTTTGTTTCTAGGATAAAAAATCAAAGATAAATCGTTGGACGAACACCAAGTTATTGGAGTCTTCTTCACTTGTAGAGAAGGGAAATTTAAATAATTTGATGATGTGGAGGTTGTTCTTGATGAATGATATGAGAAGACATTAGATATTTTCGAGAAGATGAGTTGGATTGAGAAGGAATTCACCAGTTGGTAGTGAGTTGTAAACTCTAATGAAAATAGTGTAAGGCATGAAATAGTTGGAATTGGCGGTGAGCAATTGTTGGCGGTGAATGAAGCTGCCAATGAAGACGGGATCAGAAAGTATAAAACATTAACGTTTTGAGACACATGGACATTGGAAAGCAGATTTGCTATTTGGAATTCAGAGAAACACGTGGAATAAGTAATCATGTATAAAATTATCCAAAGAATTGAAGGATGAGGGTTTTGGAGTTGGATTTTTAGTTACAGCGAGTGTGGCTGTAAAGCAATGATGAGGGTTTTAGAATAAGCACTTGGCCCAATTTATCGATTGTGGCCGTAGAAATGATGACTAGGGTTTTGGAGCAAGCACTTTAGTTTTTGGATTTTTGGCCATGACAATGTGCTTGTAAAGAGAAGATAATTTCTTTAGTCTTTCGCGATTCTATTAGTTATAAGGGTGTGAGAAACATCCTTTACTTATTAGAATTAAAGTTCTATTAAGTCTCCTAGATATTATAGTTAACAATCCTAGCCACTAAAAGTATAAATAAGACACGTAAGTAAACTATTAGACTAATAGTCTAATAAGATAATTAAGCCTACTAAATCTTATCTTTTACTCTCTATTACAATTATACTCTAATTAGAATTTCTCACAAATCTTCTAAATTTTATTAATTGAGTGAAAGTCCTAATCTAACCGAGATTCTTTGCCAACTTTGGCACCCAAGTTTCACCCTAACTTGATGCCCAAGCTTCCTGCCCGTAAATTGGATGCTGCTGCCATCCACGCACATGCTTGCTACCACTGTTGCAATAGCCTGCTACCATCACGGAGCATATCTGCTTCCATTCTTATATGCGCCAGCTTGCCAAGCTACTGCACATGCCTTGTTGCCCAATTCCATCTAGCTCCTTGACTTAGTTCTATACTTCTATTTCTCTTCTAGGCATCCAAGAGAGTCTGTTTGGTTTGCAATATTGGATTGAAGTTTCTATCATTAATTAAATATATTTTTCCTATTATATCATTAGATCATCTGCATATACTAATGTCATTCTCAAATTTATCATAAAAATTGCAAAATATTATAATTGTCGTAGCATTATAGTATTATGCTTCAATGCACAAATGCTATTTAAAATGACATTTTAGATTAAAGTGTTAGAAATAAAAAAAAATTATTAATATATTAAAAATTATTTTTAGACCAAAGAGCACAAATAAATATATAATTAAAAAGAAGACTTTAGATTCGTTACATTAATGATCATTAATAATTGAACTAATTTAAATATTAATTAATAGCATTTAATAAGTAAATGTGAAGTATTTACTGTTGTGACATATTTGCAATATGTTATATTTGTGAGAAAAATTTATCTTCAAGTATAGTATATTGTAAATATGTTACAGCTTTTAGTATTGCTTTGGAGAATATATTTTTTCATCTTATTACAAAATATAAAATTGCCATAATTATTTAACGCTGTATGAGAGATGCTCTTATACTTCCTAAGAGGGGGTTTTCCCCTCTACATTAATTCCAAATTTTACCCTCATAGAATTGTTTGTTGTTTTAATCCCTTCCCAACTCTTCTTGCCGACAATCCCATTTATGGCTTCCCGTTGAAGGGTGACCCGTTCCCATTAAGCGACCCGCTCGGTAAGATGACTCGACTTGTAAGGTGACCCGACTTGTATAATGACCTTGCCCGTAAAGCGGGGTATATCGTAGGATGGGTCGACTAGTAGACTGAGTTAGCCTGTAGAGTGGATAGCTAGTAAAATGGGTTATATTAAAGGATAGGCATTCCATGAGATTAGTCGTCATTTAGAGTTTACTGTAATTGAGCCATGTGGTGGAACCAATGGACTTAGGTGTAAGACCCGAAGTGGGCCGTGGCATGGAGCCTAGACTGTTACGTTGAACCCAGTGGGTGGATCATGACATTGAACCCAACTAGTTGCGGTAATTGGGAAGTAGAAAGCAAACACGAATAGACATCAATATATATACACACAAACCACATCTGGGAAAAACGACTCAAACTTCTATAGCACCCACTATATTTGCAACATTTTATTCACTTGCTCCTTAGAATGTATTATCCACAATTGATTGCTAATGACATCTATTTTGCTAGCTACAGTTTAATTCACTGGTCTAATTGGAAATTCCACAAAATCTAGTACTCTAATTAATCAACGAAGTTGAATATATAACAAAAGCATCAAATTCATCAAAATCCACAAATGTTGAATAATCTCACAAAATGAAGATTTAGAATAAGTCATGAAAAGCAATTTGTGTTGGAAGAAGTTTGGAGGAGTTGTTCTTGGAAGTTCTAGCAGTAGCACTGCGGCTCTTGCCGTCGCGGTACTCTAGTTCTTGCCTTTTTGTTAGATTTTTTCTAAATTTTCCGCCGTAGCCTTTCTCCTTTCTCGTCGTAGTGGTTTTGCCCCTAGAGTTGTGTTTTTCGTCTCACGTTGCAATGCCATCTTCTACTCGCCACGACGCGTGTTTCTAAAGCATATATATCGGGACTTCCATATTGTTTTGCCTTGCCATTTTTTGTGTGCACCGTTTCATTTATGTGATTGTGTGGCCCAAATGGCTTTCCAAGTTAGTTATATTGTTATATAGCTTTTTGCTTCTTAAAAAGGGGTAGTTAAAACAAAATTGCTATCTTCTTGCTTCTTTCTTTCTAGATTTCCATGGTGCTCTCTCTTTGTCCTCCTCTCTCTCTAATTTGTGGGTTAGTTTTATCGATGTGAGAGAGTGCAAATTTGGGTTTAGTTGGGGTGTAAGGCTTGAGTATTTTCTCCCTCAATTAAGCATCATTGGAAGATCTTTTGGCTTGTATCTTCGTTTCTTGACATAGCGGATCGAAGTTTTGTGTAGAGCTTCAACAGGAATGTAGGCAATTGTCGAATTTCGGTAAATTTGTGTATTTCTTGCATTATCTTCTTTCTGGCATTTAATTGACTATTGGGGCCAAAACTAGTTGACAAAGAATCTCGGTTGGACTAGGACTTCTAATTGAAGTTTTGATAAATTTTAATTAGAGTAGAAGATAAGATCTAGTAGGCTTAATTATCTTATTAGACTATTAGTCTAATAGTTTGCTTATGTATCTTATTTCTATTTCTAGTGATTATAATATCAATGAGAGTTATTGAACTTTAATTCTCGTGGGTAAAGGATGTTTTTTACACCCTTATAAATATTGGAATCAAAAAAAGCTTAGAAATTGTCTCATCGCTCTACAGCCACAGTCGGCATGGTCGAAAATCTAAAAACTAAAGAGCATACTCTAAAACCCAAGTCATCATCTCTACAGCCACAATCGATGACTTGGGGCAAGTGCTTATTTCAAAACCCTCATCATCTCTCTACAGCCACACTCAGCATGGCCGAAAATCCAACTCCAAAACCCTCATCTTCATCCTTTGATTCTTTGATAATTTTACACTCGATTTACTATTCCAAGTGCTTCTCCAACTTCCAAATAGCAAATTTGTTTTTCAATGTCGCTGCGTCTCAAAGCATTGGTGTTCTATACTCTCTGATCCTGTCTTTATTGGCTATTTTGTTCACCGCCAATGATTGCTCATTGTCAATTCTAACTACTCCATGCCTTACATCATTTTCATTAGATTTTACAACTCACTACCAACTAGTGAATTCCTTCTCAATTCCAACTCATCTTCTCGATAATATTCAATGTTTTCTCATATCATTCATCAAGGACGACCTTCATTATTTACATTATCAAATTATTTAAATTTCCGTTCTTACTAGTGAAGAAAACTCTAGTAATTTGGTGTTCGTCCAACGATTTATCTTTGATTTCTTATCCCGGAAGCAAAAATTTCTACATCTTCAATTTGGTTATCATGAAGGATCTTGCATTTACAATTCCGGATGCGAATATCCATGACAATTTGTTAAAGCTTGAATTGGTATGCAAAATGGACAAGCAAGACAACTACAGCTACAACTATAAAATAGTTTTTATTAGTAGCTTTTGTTGGAAACCATAATCTAATGAATTTGTCGCTATTCCAAGACTCAAAAATGGTTTAGATATCTGATCTCATCTCCGAAGAGGGTGTACCAGAGACAATATAGTTTAATCAAAGATGTGGTTGGCGTTTGCAACGGTATGCTATATTGGATAGAAGGAAAGAGATATTGCCAGAAGATTATTTTATTTGATCCGTTTGAGCGTCCAAAATAGTTTCTTTACATTTATAAACATGATGAAATCTGCTATAATAACGTTTCGAGAGCCGAGGTGTACATAGGAGATAGTGTCTTTTTTAACACGTGTTCTATTATATTGGAAGGGAGGTTACAAATTATAAATACAAAATAAATGTGATTGAAGATAAAAGATTGGACTTAATTAACTTATTAGACTATTAGCATGTCTTATTTCTATTTCTAGTGGCTTGGATTGTTAACTACAATATCTAGGAGAGTTAATTGAACTGTAATTCTAGTGGGTAAAGGATGTTTCTCACACCCTTATAAATATCAGAATTGAAAAAGGCTTAGAAATTATCTTATCTCTCTACCTGTAGAAAATCTAACAACTGAAAAGTATACTCCAAAATTCAAGTCATCATCTCTACCGCCACAATTGATGACTTGGGTCAAGTGCTTATTCCAAAACCCTCACCACCTCTCTACAACCACACTCGCCATGACAGAAATTTTAACTCCAAAACCCTTATCATCATCTTTCAATTCTCTGGATAATTTTACAAATGATTTACTGTTCCAAGTGTTTCTCCGGCTTCCAAATAGTAAATCTGCTTTCCAATATCGCTGCGTCTCAAAACGTTGGTGTTCTATGCTCTCTGATCCCATCTTCATTCGCTTTTTCGTTCACCGCCAATTCGAACTACTCCATGCCTTTTACCATTTTCATTAGATGTTACAACTCACTACCAACTAGTGAATTCCTTCTCAATTCCAATTCATCTTCTCGAAAATATCCAATGTTTTCTCATATCATTCATCAAGGACGACCTCCATTATTTACATCATCAAATTGTTTAAATTTCCCTTCTCTACAAGTGAAGAAGACTCCAGTAACTTGGTGTTCGTCCAACGATTTATCTTTGATTTCTTATCCCGGAAGCAAAAATTTCTACGTCTTCAATCTAGTTACCATGAAGGATCTTACACTTGCAATCCCGGATGCAAATATCCACAACAATTTGTTGAAGTTTGGATTGGTATGCAAAATGAACATGCAAGACAACTACAGCTATAACTACAAGGTAGTTTTTATTAGTAGTTTTAGTTGGAAACCAGAATCTGATAAATTTATAGCAACAATCTATTGTTCCAAGACTCAAAAATGGTTTAGATATTTGATCTCATCTCCCAAAAGAGTGTACCTAAAACAATATATTTTAACTAAAGATGTGGTTGGCGTTTGCAATGGGATGCTATACTGGATAAGTAGAAAGAGATATTGCCAAGGGATTATTGCATTTGATCCATTTGAGCGTCCAAAACAGTTTCTTTATATTTGTAAACCTGATGAAATCCGCAATAGTGTTGTTTCTAGGATTGAGGTGTGCATAGGAGAGTGCCAGGGGTGGCTGCGGATATCCTATTTAACACTTGTTCCACGAACAGACCTCTTTGTTTTGCTAGTTTGAGAATTGAGGAATTATGATAATAATTATGATTCCTGGAGTTTGAAGCATTAAATTAATTTAAGGAGAAGTGAAAGGATTCTAAATAGTCTAGCAGATCTCAATGTGGTGGGTTTTAACCCAAATAATAGTGATATTATCTTTTTAATGAACATTGAAGGTATTTTTGAATTTGACTTGCAGAAACGCAAGGAGAAAAAAATTTGTCAAGTTTCTGCTGGTCAGTCCTCTAATCAATTGGCTTCTCTACTTGTGCATCCTCCTTTGCCAACACAACCCTAACTACCATCTATGTAACTAGATACTTTTTTTAGCTAAGTGGTATTCTTATTAGTCTAGTTTAATTCTATTTCATCTTGTTATCCAAACCATCATTTAAAATCAGGTCAATTGGATTAAAGTACTGTTAGTTTTGGCTGTTCTTTTATTATTGAGAATTTTATTTTTTTACTTCCTTAACTATTGCCACCTTTCATGTTGTTATTATTGAATTGTCGACCATATACATGCAATCTCAAACTAAAACTTACTATTTCAAATTTTTTTTTTTATGGTCATTTTTTGTTGTCAAATTCTAAATGTTTTTGAATTATAAATTAAAAAGAGATTATTAAAGATGTTTGGTAATAAAATAAGTAAAAGGGAAAAAAGTAATGTTTTCTATTATTTGGTATGAAAAAAAAAACAAAAGGAAGAACTGGTAAAAATTTATTATTATAATTACTATATTATCCATCTAGAAAAATTGAAAAGTAAAAGCTGAATGATTAAATCAATATTTTTCAGTATTTGTAATTTATAACATTTTTCTCCATAATCCTTTCTATTTGTGGGAGGTACTTTTTGAGGTGGGCCTCCTACCTCTTTTTATGCCCACTCTCCTCCACCCTACAAGATGAGCTGGATTTATTCGATCCATACAACTCAATCTATATTAAAATTTAAATATAATTTTATATATCTTCTACTCTATATTTTTTTATTAATAAAATTAAATATTGCTTTTTTTTCGTATATATTTTTTCAAAATTTAATAGAAGCAAAAAAAAAATTGGCAATTAAATATGCTGAGATGATAGTGTGTTTACCATTCAAAAAAAAAAAAAAGATGATAGCGTGTTTGCCATTGGAGAAAAGAAAATGAACAGAGCGGAAAAGCTTCAAAATATCTTTTCCTCAACGTAGAAAATCTCAAATTTCCAACAAACGGGTGATACACATATGCACTTAATAACAAAAAAAACACTCTCTCCGACTCCTAGCCAAGCCAATAAAGATAAGAGGACCCCACAACTCCAACAAAAGGAACAAGGAAAAAAAAGTAAATTCCCAAATGGAAATGACAACATCTTTGAAACTAAAGAGATAAGTTAGAAAGCAAAGAGCTAAAAGAAGCCTAGGCCTAACCATGGCTTGCAGGCCACTTTTCTCACCCAATTCCATTCCTTTTCCCACCACTAAAACTTCTAATTACAAACATATATTTCCTTCATGCCCATTTCTTTCCTCTTCCAAAACCAATGAGATTAAGAAGAGGGAATTGGTAGAGCCAATCTCTGTGGCATCAATCCCATACCAACCCATCAATGTGGACTACTTGGAGACAGAGTTCAGTGGCCATGGAGTCACCTTTGAAGGCATTGGAGATGATTGTGTTGCCAAGATGGGTTTGGAGAATGGAAGCTCTGCCATTCTGATGCTGCCAAGTGGCTTGATCACCTCTTACAAGGCTGCCATGTGGCATGGCGGCACGGATGAGATGCTGCAATCATCGGTAGCTGAGGAGGAGGATGGTGGTGCAGCTGTTCAAGGAGGGGTCTCTTTAGCCCTTAACATTTCAAGTAGTGATGGAGTTTCTTGGTCTCCAAGTTATTGGGCACTTCAGAACATTAGAGGAAATTCTCAGGAATCCATTCAGGTCTGCCTCTTTGCATTCTTTGCTTATGTTTTCTGATAATAAAAAATATAATATTGAAATTTCTAATGCAGGTAGAACTTGTGAGCACTGATTCAGGGAACATGGTTGAAGTGAAATACATAGTGACTCTACAAGAAGATGTGATAAGCTCTGAGATAATCATCTCAAACTCTAACTCTTCATCAATCCAATTAACTGGGTGTGTTTTGAGCCATTTGAGAGTAAGCTCACCAGATGCAACTTATGCTGTTGGATTAGAAGGATCGGATTTCTTTATCCGGCCACCAATTTTGTCAGATTTTGGTATTGTTCCACCAGATTTTGGCCAGAAAAATGAGTTTGGTTATAGCCAACTATTGAACCAAATAGCATTCTGGCGTTCAGGAAATCAAAGCAACGATGATGAGAAAAATAGCAACCAAAGATCTGAAGAAGAAATTGAAGGTGAAGAAACTGACAACTACAAACATTTGAGAGACCAAATGAGTCTAATATATACCAATGCACCCCGAAACTTCACGGTTATTGATAGGGTACTTTCTCCAAGCCTCTAACTCGGTTGTTGCTCGTTTATTGTCACCAAACTGATTTTCTTTTCTGCATTTGTTATGTAACAGGGCAGAAGAAACTCAGTGGTAGTAGCAAGAGAAGGATTTGATGAACTTTACATGTTAAGTCCTGGCTCTGGTCATGAATTGTTTAGCAAGTATTCTTATGTATGCGTTGGCCAATCAGCGATGCTTAAACCGCTAATTGTGGAGCCTGAAGAAGTATTGAGAGTTGCTCAGCACCTGCACAATCCAAATCTCTAACTTATACTTGGAAATGCAGTTACTTTCATCTTTAAAGGTAAGCAGAAAATATCCTTGTTCTTTGTTCTTGTCACTTTTTCTTTTTCATTACTGGAAAGTTCTATGCTTAAAAAAGAAAGTTATTTCTGTCTAATGTTGTTTAGTTTACAAATATATATATATAATGCAATCTACTATACAAATTGTCATTTCCAGTTCCATGTTTCCCAATTGGAAAACATAACAAAATTTAACTATTTTTAATTTTGTTAAGAACCAAAATCATTACATCTTTCAGCTCATCAAACATCCATTGGAGACATTTCTCAAACCCAAAACTTGAGGACTTACTAATTCCAAATCCTGATTTACACCATCAAAAGAAATTGATACACCAGAAACAAAGTTAACTATGTCGGAACAAGGTAGCAACCTTCTTCCTGATTGCTCAGCCATAAGAGTGGAGAGATTACAGCAAGTAGACCCAAGGATAGGCCACAAAGCAATCTCAAAGCAACCTTTTGACGATCAGCTTTGTTTACCGGAATCACCACATGAGATGCTTGTAAATTCTCCTGGACAGGAATGCCATCTGTTGATGACACTGATTCAGCGGCGCCAACTTGGAACTGCTCACCACCTGCATATAAGCTCTCATTCTCTCCACATTCATCCTCATCAGGTGAAGCACAATGCCCTTCATATCTAGACGACGGTCTCTGTTCAAAATCACTCAGGGAAAGATTTCTGGACCTTCTGGCCTGTTTCTCAAAAGAGCAATGGTTCATATCATATGGATCCTGAAGAGAACGAACAAGCCTCCTTGGAGTTCTATAGATAACATCATCGACATTAATTTGAGTGCGTGACCTCTGAAACACAGGAATAGCAAATTAGTTCTTAAAACAATCAAAAATAAAAATAACCTGTTTTGTTAGACATCATATATTTTCTTTTACTTTAAATTCTTCAAGTAACTGGTTTGCAACTTTAAATCAGTATACTTATCAGACAGATTCAATATCATCATATCAGAAAGAAAAAGATATATAAAGA
Organism: Ulmus americana; assembly: GCA_010015005.3. Taxonomy (NCBI): domain Eukaryota; kingdom Viridiplantae; phylum Streptophyta; class Magnoliopsida; order Rosales; family Ulmaceae; genus Ulmus; species Ulmus americana. Next base: position 2,864,100 of record WUAT03000001.1, read on the forward strand.
ATGGAAAATTTACTAAGATTTGCTTCGCAACTTACTACTGGACTCGTCGCGGTGCTTCTACACATTCTGTTTCTAGGATTGCTCGGCAAGAAACACAAAAATTCTTCTCCATAGTTTCCTTCGCTTTTAGCAAATTCATTATTCCCAGAGTGCTTAGAGAAAATATTAGAAAAGTCACTTGATTTGGCAAACTCTGAGAAAATACCATCCCTAAGAGACATATCAACTCCTCCATTTTCACAACTCCAAAGCCTCCCGTTCACACTCCCGCCATCATAGTCCAAGTTTTGAGAATTCGGCATTGTTGAAATTGGAGACTCAACAAACGAGTCATTATCAACAAAAGAATGAAGGGTCTGTGATTCAGGTGACACTGACAGAGAAGATTGATTACCAGCACTTGATAAGTTCCTTCTCCTACTAAAGCTTGATACTGATCCCGGACCTTCCTCAGAATTTGACCCTTTTTCTGCAGCTATTCTCCTTGCTGTTTGCAAAGCTTGAAAAGCAGCTCCTTTGACATAAGCCATACTATCACACTTACACTTCTCCATCTCCTCAATTATGAACTGAAGCTCTGAGCATGTGCTCCAGGGGTCTAAACACTTCATCAAAACGTTAATCATTTGGATAGCTGACAACCGTTTCTGAGAATTCCCATCCAAGATTCCAGCATTTAGTATACGTAGACCAGCTTGTATCAACAACCTAGCATATGGTTCAACCATCAAAGCATTACGTTTCACCAAAGCGATGACTAGATTCATATGTGCATTGCTTTGTGTAGTCTTCTCCTCTAAAGCCCCAGCAACATTCTGACAAACCTTGTTAACAATCTCATCCGAAGCAAAGCGCCAATTATCAGAATCAACAAGTGCCTTTAAGCAAAGAGCAGCTCCTGAAGTGAGGCTCTCTTGAGAACCCAAAAGAGAATCCAAAAGTGGATTGCAGAGTGAATGGATTATATGCCTCTTCTGCTCTTCAGGAGTAGTCGGGTCAATACCATATCTAGCAATGGCTGGAACCACTTTTGAGCATGCCAGTTGAAGAGGAAAAGACACTGCATTTGAAGCCAATGTCTTGATTATGGATGTCATGATCCTATCTATCATAGGGACTATTTTGATGCCATGTACACGGGCAAGAACTTCATATAGCGAAATTGTACATTGTCCGGCTAAAGAACCAGCTTCGTTGGTTTGAGAAACTTGAGCAAGAAACTGCGGGATTGCCTTGGAATCCAAATCTTTCACATAGGATTTAAGTGTCTTCATTGCTGATCTACGACTATCAGCATCTTTGTCAAGATTTTCCAACTCTCGCTGCAGTATTGGACTTAAACTCCGTCCCATAGTTTGCCTTAAACTACCAAAAAATAAAAAATAAAATTGATTATTATAACAAATAGTTAATGTCGAAGGAATTGAAGTGTGAAAAACTAAAATAGCAATAATAACTTATAAAACATAATTTGAAGATAAAATCTTAACTGCTGTCATGCCTGCAAAACCCCACATAAACCAAAGATTCACAAAAGAAGGTTAAATTCATGTAATATTTGAAACTCTAGAAAATTTTAGGCAACACAAGATGTAGATGATAAATCATAAAGCAAAGTTCTTAACACCCAGAAAAGAAAATGCATGACACGACCAACGGAGACCAGGGGATCGAAATTTAAACAAAATATTGAACAAAAAGTTGTAATTTGGATGTCTATGTAAAACCGATATTATTATGATGAATAAGAACGGTCAAAACAAGGATTCCCTTTCAAAGGCTCAAACAAGAAACTCCACAGAAAGCTTTTGTTATTTAATTTAGTTGATAATTGAATTTGATGTTGTCATGGCTTTCCAACAATAGGAAACATCACAGCAGTAAACAAAAAGATTAGTCGAAAAGAATCAAACTTTATTGAGTTTTCAATTCCAAAAGAACTAAAGAATCTCAAATTTTGACTTGGATACACAAATTGTTATTCCAAGTTCCAAAATATGAAAACAAAATAGAAAGCTTTTCCCTTTAACAAGTTTTTTCCCGTTCTTGTATCAGAAATCAGAAAAAGCTTTAGACTTTAACTCTCTATAAACTTTTTAAGGCCAAATTACAGTTCTTCAACACAAATCAGCAAACGGGTATTGAAGAACTCGATCCAAAATGATATAATCGAACATTAAAAAAAGAAAAAAGAGTACAAAAATCAAGAAGACTAAGAATTGATCTCACTATTAGCCATGAACTAGGATAAACCTGCAATACGAAGGAACTTCAAAGGTCTCTTTTTGCTTCTTCTTCTTCTTTCTTGTGAAGAACAGGGGAAGAGAAAAGGTGCGGTTTTGGTGGGGTTTGGGACGATCAATCCGCGTGTGTTTAGGACATTAAAGTTTGTCTGAAAATGGGATTTCCTCGTTTTTCAGCCTTTGCCGCCGAATCATCTTGAATTTCAAATCTTTAGCATATTTGGTCCCTTTTTTAAAAGTGTTAGCATTTTGGTCTATTTCTTATTTAAATGGTAAAGATAGCCTCATACCTTTAATTATATGAGCATTTTTAGTCCTCTAGTTATTTAAATGACAATTATGGTCCTTTATTTTTAAGTATGTTAATATTATTAGTCCTTTATTTATTTAGATGATAAAAATAGTCTCTTTCTTTTAAGGATTTTATCTATTTAGTATTATGTAGTTTGTGTTTATCTTAAAAAATACTCTTATTTTTTAATAATTCTAAAAAATACATTCGAAGTTGGATTTTCTGCAATTTGGTCATGGAATTATTATTATTTTAAATATTTTTATTTCTTTTCTTTTCTTTTTTTTTTTCTTTTTTTCTTTCTTTTTTTGTCATATTTTTTTTTTCTTTTATGTCCAAATAATTTAACTAAATTTCATGAATCTATTATTAGTA
>WUAT03000001.1:2867109-2878577 GCA_010015005.3 Ulmus americana
CACTTCTCAATGTGGTCCTTTTAGTGCTATATATATATATATGTTTGAAACACGATTTAAATAGGATTTTGGTGATTTAAGCAAAATAATTTTTTGAACATGATTCTAAATTTTTCGTTAAAAGTATGTAGGGTCTACAAGATTAAAAAATAATTTTATGAAATGGTGGTGGGGATATTGAGGTTTAATAGTAAAATAATAATATTTTATGTAAAAGGTGGTGAGAAATTCATAATATAATGTAAAAGGTTATATGTTTAGATGTATAAGATGTAAAAAGTTATAGGATTTAGGTGTATAAGATGATAGAATATTATAAGATAATGTAAAAGGTGATGAGATCCACATGATTGAATAGAATAGGATAATGATTAGAATAAAAAAAAGAATGAATTTTGAAATTTTTTAGAAAATAGAATAGGATTTGAAAAAATTTGGATAGGATTTAGAAAGATCATAAATCCTAGTTGAAAAATGACTAGTATAAGCCATAATTTGAGTGGAGTAAAGATTCTATTTGGATATTATATTCTGGTAAGGGAAATTATCTACTCAAAACAGGGAATTCCTAGTTAAAAGATTAAATATCAACTTTGGGGTACTATATTATGAAAAGGGAAATTACGACTTTTTTTATTTTTTGGGTAAACTAGGGAAATTTTCACTCCTTAAAAAACCGAAATTATCATATCGACATTCTGGGTTTTTTTTTTTGGACCCTCTAGTTTCGGTTAATCCCAAAAAGTACCCTGAAGTTGAGTTTTTGGGAACACTAATTAATAGAGGTAAAGGAACTTGGGGTAGTTTAATTTTCTACCATTGAAAATTTCATTCTCTTTTCAATTTCTTTTGCCATGTTTTTGTTCATAACATTTACTATTACCGGAAAACTACGATTTTTTCAGCATATTTGCGCGGAAAGAAGTATGCTAGAGTCATCAATAAAAATTTCAAAATAAAACATACATCAAGAAATCTAGTAATCAATTTTGTACCCTTTTTTTTTAATTATATTTTCATATTCTCTTTTGCTCTTTATTAGTTTTTTCAAACAAAGGCATAAAGATTTGGGGAAAAGTGAAAGGGGTAGAAAGAAACCTCAACCGCCAATTATCTATTGATATGGCAATGCCAATAGATACAAAAGTCGGCAATTGATGGTCATAAAAGCCAAGATTTAGCCCAACGCAGTTATCCTACAAGGGATTTCAAAACTAAATTTACTCCAAAACAAAAAGGAATTTGTCATTTCAAATGCAATCTGACCAGATGACAGAAATGGCATTGTCAGCTTCACCAACCGCCGCCGCCACCACTTGACCACCCATTCCCGCTTTGAGACGGTGTGGAACTTTTCTTGGTATCCGCTCCCCACCCAGAGTTACCACCATCACCACCAGAATCCTTTCCACTACCACTGCCCCGTCTTCCACCACTGCCACCTCCTTGTCCCCATCCATCACCGTCATTGGCACCACCCCCAGCACCCCAACTGCTTCCACCTCCACCTCCACCTCCACCACCACCACTACCCCAACCACTTCCCCAACTGCCACCGCCACCGCCACCGCCACCTCCACTAGATCCCCAACTGTCATCCCCACCCTTGGTAGCTGAATCGCCCCCCCATTTGGGAGCATCATAACCAGAATCCTGCCTCTCATTATTTCCCCTATTGCTGTTATACGAGCCTCGACCTCGGCCACGTCCGCCGTATGGCCTGGGCAGCCCACTTGGATGTCCACCTCTACCTCCTCCATTTCTGAAATCATCGCGGCCTGCAAAACCAAACATAAGAGCTGTTAGCAAGCAACCAGGTGACAAATCCAGGGCAAGTCAAAGCATATAAAATTGAGACAGATTAAACCTATGTATAACCTCTGTTCTTATCATCTCAATTGAGATCCAACTTAACAGAACAAAAAAAGCAAAGAACTAAACAGTCAGAAATCCATATTTAACAATTTTTCAGTTTGACTTTACCAGTTCTTGAGCTTGGTGTAGACGAGCGATCCCTGTCATAAGACTGGCCTCTACCACCGCCCCATCCACCACCAGCTGATCCCCCTGAAGAGCCGCCAGCTGCAGGGCTTCGCATAGGTACCATAGCAGCAACTGATCTAATTGAAGGAGCTGAATCATGTTGAGGATCATCAATATGTCGCTGAAAATATCCAACAAGCCGATCAATGTCCTCAAACATCCTTTTCCTAAACTTGAACCCCTTGGGATATAGACCAATATACTCGTGATGCGGGTTTGTACTCCGTATGTAAGTCAAAATGAAAGTGCCAGGATGTTCATGTGATATGCCAAAGGAATAAACTATCCTCATAGGATTATCTGCTTTCTCACTTCTCAATTTTTCATCAACTTCTGCTTTCGTGCCACTCTGGAACTTACGGTAGTTTAGCATTGTTTTCAAGTGAGACACCAGTGGATCAACATATCGATCCATTACCTATTAAAAATTAGTCAAGTCAAACATCTCAGCTTTCAGATTGCCTAAATCTTCAAAAACATTTAACTAAACTACAACATAAGAGAATCAACAGTGGAAAATGAATGCTCACCTCATCCAAATCTTCGAAAGTGTCCTCCCCAATTTTCAATGTCTTTCCAATACGGAGTAAGCTTGTTATGTCCTTGTGCTCCTTTCCACCTTCAACTATGTCTTTGTGAGCATAAACTCCATCATAAACTTTGAGAGTCAGAGTTAAATATGAAGGTCCACGGGAACTCGGCCGAATTACACTTTCACCAGGATCCTTATCAGACAAGAACTGCCCAACCAGAGAAATGAAAAGCATAATCAGACATGCATTTACTGCAAAAATTCTTTAAACAAAAATACAATCCAACTATAGACATGTATTTTAATCAAATCTAAAGACCATACAAATACAATACAAAAACAATGTCGAATGCCTAATTTTAAATAAATTACAGTTACTTGGCTATTAAAAAACCAAATATCAGCAAGTAAAACATGAAAGTCTAATTTCTAATTAATGGACAACCTTTTATCTCCCGGACAACCTGTTTCCTCTTAAATAAATAGGCATTTTATTATCAATAATCCTGTATGTTTATCAAGACAAAAGTTTATCGAACAATTCAGGACATCAGCACATATAACATATGCATTTGTGCAATAATTTTTAAGGATTCAATTTTCCCCTTAAAACAAAAAGCTTTCTACACAAAGTCAATGCCAAAAAGCAATGAAATATTTAAATTTGACCGAAATGTCCTAATCGTAAAAACTAAATAGGAAACACATGCACACGACATATACAGCTACAAAAACAACAATAAGAATGCATACAGAACTCAAGGATTTCAACCAAAATGATAGGAATACATGAAAATCAAATATGAAATGCAAATATATTTCTTTTGAAATTCTAGTAACTTTGATGAAGATTTTATTCAATGCAAGGGTAAACTAAAGGAAAATAGATGGGCATTATTTCCTAATGGGCAACACACCTGCATGGCTTCATCAGCGGTTATATTCTGGAAACGAGGATGAACAATCATCCTTGGCTTGAAATGCTTCTTTGCAAGTTCCTTTTCTTTGCGAGCTTTTTCTTGCTCACTGTGGAGACTACTCCGCTCTTCCTGATAATAGGGATCAAGGTCTTGAACATTCTGATATCTATTGTTTCTCATTTCACTCTCTTTACAAACTAGGAACACCTGATACCTGTTTTTCTGAATAGATTTAATCTTGCAGGTGAGAATGTCACCTTCATGCAGCCTCTCAGATAAATCAGAAATATCCCTCCCATCATCTGCGTAGTCTTCCTTCATAAGCATCCCAGTCAATCCAGAATCCAGAACACAAATTGCTTTTGTTGTTTGCAGCCTGCGAACTGTAGCTTGCACAACTCTCCCCTCGGCAAGTGTATCTTCAGTTTCACCAGAAATCATGTAGAACTCTTCATCCTGACTTGGTTCTTCATATTGCTTACGCCAATCCTGAAAACCATGCATCAATTCCCTCTTGATATCATAAAATGTCTGAATCTTGTTCTCACGGTTTTTGCTTTTAGCATATTCATCAACTGCAAGAGATTTTAAAACACTTGGCCGATCCCTGACATGCTCTATTGCCATCTCTAGTGCGTCCTCGTCATCATTTGCATCCTCATCATAAACATCCTTTGCCAACTCTTGTGCAAGACCATACGATTCTGGATGTATTCTTGTATCGTCCAACAAATCAATGAACTGACTGCTGCTAGCAGCCAGCCCACTTCGCCGAACACGCAAGAAACCAACTGCATTGACAAAGACCTTTTTGCCAAGTCCATGTACCGTCACAAAGTCCTTCCTTGTGAATATTGCCCCAGCTCTAACCAAGGACCTTTGCAGAGATGCTGCCTTCCTGGGTCCAAGCCCAGAAATAAATTGCAAGGGACCAAACAGCCATTCATGGCCAATAGCTAGATTTGTGTCAAGGCCGACCTGGTTTGTAACATCTACCATGACTTGTTCAACCATCCCATACTTTTCATCAGGAGTGAGAAAGTTTTCTAACTGATTGAGTTTCCAAGATAAGATCTCCCTTGCTGGCCCACAGAGTGTGGCAACCATAGCCAATGGATTTTGAAGAAATCGCCCAAGTGCCACAGCTCGCTTAACTATGCCTGCAACAAGAAAAACAAGATCAGCTAAAAGACAATGAAAAACACATAAGATTAAATTGGGCAACAAAATTTATACCCGACTGCCCAGGAAGCTGATCAGATGAAACCCGAGAATTCTCATAGAGACGAGGCAAAGATTCATCCCCATACACAATGCTTATGCCATCCATATCATGACCAACATCCCTGGGGTTTTCCTCCACCATCTTAAAAATGATCTGATAAAGAGACATAAAAACTAGATAAGCATCAAATGCGAAAATGATCAAGTGGATATGGTCTAAATTAAAGTCCAAGCTGCACAGCCCAACATAAAGAAAAAAGATGCACACAACATAGGAAGATGGAAATAAGATAATTCACAGAAAAGTTGGCAAGCATAAGCAATTCCCACAAATATAACGAACCACTAACAACATTAGAAACAAGCCATATTCCTGCATAACTAAAAAGAGAGCCTAAATATGCACACATCCAATTTATATCAGTCATTTAAATTAACTTGGATCATAGCTCAATTCCAAACAGTAATTTGAACCATTAAAGGACATCCCAAACGTGTGCATAACCTGAGTTCCAACAGGCAACAGTTTTATTCCATCTGTAAAACTAATATTACTATGAGATGAACTCAATTTAAAGGGAAGAAAATAATTTTCAGAACCCACCATCTCATTTAGATTAAAGACCTTAAACAGAGTATATTCAAGGAAACATGGATGAGCTTAGGACATATCTACAAATGCATTTTCCATATTAGCTATCAAATGAAAAATTCTGAGGACTTCAGATTTGTTAAGCACTTCTGATTGGATACTCCCGTGTATTGAAATTGTGCAAAAATATATATATATATTAGCAAATAATGTTTGCTTAATCAAGGAATTGTCATGTATGGAAAAAAAACTAAAAAAAAAAAAAAAAATAGTAAAGGGATAAGAAGCAGCTTACCTCATAAATATCATCTTTCAGGCGGGGGCAAGATAAATTAACAGCTCCAAGTACGACAACATGTGGTTGGTGTTCAGTCATGAACTTCAAGACACGTTCTTGATCATTTTTCTTACGTTGCTGGTCGTTCACATTCTGGGAACGTAAAGTAAGGGACCCAGTATAAAGAACATCTAAAACTTCACCTGAAGAATCTAGCATTACAAAAGTAGTCGCTGGCTTTCCAGAGCCCCAACAGCATGCCATGACCCTAGGTGCAGTTTCATCATCGGAGTTGATATCATTCTCTTTCCTTTGGTATGGTCCCACAGAAACTTTGTTCCACAAAACATTCCCATACTCCATTAGTAACCAGTTCTTTGCTCTACTAGTCAACATGGACCTTGCTTCTTTCTCCATTGAAGGAAGAAGAAAGCTAGAGAGAGCATCCTTTAGAATCAATTTTCGCTGCTCATTCCATAGATTAGCAGATTTACTTACACCATCACTGAGATAGTACTCATTAAAGTCACTTATCAACTTATTTTCTTTTTCTTCTGGCAGCTTAACAGTAACTTGAAGAAGTTTTTCCTCTTCAGCTTTCTGGATAAGGAGCCATTGTGCATCCTCAAATCTAGTTAATGGCTTATTGCGCAACCACTTCACCCCAGCAAACTGATGGAAAGAATCAATTGCTGCATTTCCATCAGGTGTTGGGCTTGTTGATACCACAACATTATCTAAATAATTACTTCTAACATATTTTCTGACACAGGGCTCGCAACTTATCTCCACAGCAGCCTGATACAAGGAACATTAACAGTCCGACAATATGATGGAATCCACAAGTTTCACATAACAGAAATCTATCTTTAGGGGAGATAAATTAATCAACATACCATATGCCTAGCTCCTTTAAGCACCGCTTGAGGTGTCTCAAACATTGCACATGTAAAGTTTGAAGCCATCTCCTCCGGTGTCTCCTTAGCATCTTCCAATTCATCCATCCTCTACAATAAACCAAGGGAAAAAAGAAAAAAAAAAAAGCATAAGCTGTACACAGCTTCAATATAATAAATCCAACTCTGGCAAACTTACCATCTTTTCCAATGATAACTGCAACCCAAATTGCTCAGAACTGTAACCAAACTTGCTTGCAACTTCCCATAGGCCAGCTTTACTGCAAATACTGTAAAGTGACTTCCTCTTGGGCCTCTTATATTGACCTTCATCAACACCAACTTCACCAGGTGGGAAATGCAAATTAAACTTGGAGTCAACATCATCAACTTCTCTTTCTGATTCTGCAGCCTTGAGGAATTTCATAATTGATTCAAAAAGCTGTTCATTTAAAGCTAGTCTTGTCTCATCATAGATACGACGAGATTCTTCCTCTGATCGCTTTTTGTAGTATGACTGGAGAGCACTTTTACGTTTCTGAAGTAGTAACCATTTTCTGTCCAAGTCCTGAATGGCCCAGAGTACCTACTCAGAAGCAAACACGCAGCTATAAATCAACTGTGGCTGTTCTTCATCACATAAGACGAAAATCATGTTATATAAAACAGATAATAGACCCATGAAAAATAATTTACCTTGTGCCACTTAAGAGTAGGTGTTCTCTCAGTGTTATCCAGATTGTCATCATCGGCATCTTTCAATAAGCTTGGACAGTCTTCTTTTCGATACATAGCAATAAAGGGTATCTGAAAACAAACGAAAATATATAATTATATAAATAGTAAACCCTATACCTGAACAAGCACAGGTATACAATGGTAAGATACTAACATCTAACTTCTGCACATGATGGAGGTCCAAAAATCTGATGATGTCATCCCTGTTCACAATAAAAGGTATAGTGCTACTAGCAAGTTGATTATATATCCAGCTACTCTCATCCTCTATACTAATTTCATCCAATGGAGGAGAACCAGTGCTTTCTTCAGAAATCTATATTAAAAAAAAAGGAACAGTTAATACAGCTCATGCTTCTATGGAGATATATAAGAAACATAGAGGGGAAGACTGTGTCCCAAAGAAAGTAACCTGCATTCTTTCTGGAACATCAAGCTCCCGAATCTGGTCATCCTTCTCTGTCATGTACTTCTCAGATAGAACAATGGGCTCAAATTCATCTTCAAGTCTCCTTTCCTTCCATTCACTTGAATCTAATCCTTGCTTCCTAAGATCTAACAATTCCTCAACATCGCCAAATATTTCATGAGCTTCCTGTAAAGCAGATGAAGAAACCCCTTGTGCCTGCCTAGATTTCTTTCTCTTGAGCTTCCTCTGTCTGGACAAGGAGTTTATTAATTGAAAAATAATTAGTTAAATATTCAAACACTACAAAATTCCAACAAAGACCAAATAGAAAGAACATGGGCAGTCAGTAATACCTAACAACAACATCTTCTTCTTCTTCATCCACAATGAAGTCTGCCATCTCATCATCATCACCAATTTCTCCATCATCTTCCACTTCAGCAGGTTCCTCCTCTTCAACAATATCGTCAAGCAGAGCACCTATATATGACCAATAGAGAATAAATTCACTGTTTTAACAATAATTTAGAAGACGAATTCAAATTGCATACCTTCATCATCCCCAAATAAACTGCGCTTCAGCTTCTCTTCGGCAGTTCGACCGCTTTTGCCACTTCCAACAATCTCATCCTCATCCTCAAAACCAGAAGACTCCCCCTCGTTATGTCTCTGAGCCTTTTTTAGCCGTTTAAACTTTTTATCCTGAAGATTTAAATACAAAATCCATGAACATAGAGAAAAAGGTGTTAATGACCTGAGTAGACTGTTGAAAGATATGGAAAGTTTTCCCAACCTTCCTGCGGGGAATGACATTGTTGTATTCCAATAGCTCATAATCATCTTCATCCAAAACATACTCCTCTCTATGAAAAAAACAAAAGAAAAAAAAAGTTAGGAACAAGAACATCTTTCAAATGCATCTTACAAACAAACACATAGATGAATAAACACATCCTCAAATCCATAGATGTAGAAAATGATGACAATCCATAATGATTTCAACTAACTATTATTCTTATCGAGGATGAGAGGAAAAGAAGTGAATTAAAAAATTCACTTGGTGAATATCATCAATTATATTGGTCCAAGTCACCAAAAAAAAAATAGAATGAGCCAACACTAATTGTTTTTCCTTCTAGTAAAACATTTACAGCAAAAGCTCCACAAAATTAAACAAATGTAACAGCAATGAGTTCAGATTAGTTACTTCTTTTTTCGTTTTTTCTTCTTCTGCCTCTCTTCATCACTGTCAACCCTATCTTCCTCTTCGTCTGGTTCTTCTTCATCGACATCATCAACTATAAAACCATCCTTTTCATACTCATCCTGCCCTTCTTCTGCAAGTAAATACAAAAAGAAATCATGTTAAACCTGATCAACATGCATTCAATAGATTAAACGCCCAAACACACCATCATCAAATGCATTGCAAGGTTAAATTACAACAAAGATTAGTCCATGTGAAATAATACTCTCAAAAAGTTTTTTTACCCAATTCATAATGAAATAAATAAGGAGAAGAAAAAAAAAAAGACACAGAATAAACATGTTTGATCAATGGCTCAGTCCTTCAGAAGATTACTATCCAGAAGAAACTTATTTTCCTAGATGTCTAAAGTTTCAATTTCCTCCAACCTCAGAAGAACAATCTATCAACAAGTTATAATGATGAAGCTTGTTGCTCCCAACCACTGTGCAACTAAAAAGAAACATAATAAAGAATTAAGTCCGAAGCATAGCATTTGCTTTCACAATAAGAGACATCAGTCATCATAGACTCCGCTAAAGCACCAAAAAACTTGTACTATCAACTCTGCAAAAACCAAAGTGATAGTCCCCAGTGTTTGAAATCCTAATGCTCAAGCCCTAATGATTCTTTATTAACCAAATCTATCCTCAACAACAAACTAGTAGTTTGATGCATGAAAACTTGACAATCCCGTTCTTAATATGCAAATTCAACATCAGTCTTTTGCATGTTTCCCTTTTGACACCCTTTAATGTGATAAACACCAAGAAACTAGAATGCAAAATACCCTTGTTTTTCCATTCCCAAAAACATTTCTAAGCATCCAAACAGACCCAACCCCCATCCCACAAAATGCTCTCCGGGAAAACATTTCACTCTCCATCTAATAAACCCAAAACCCAAATGAAACGCAATCGAAGCATCCAAACCCTAATTTACAAAGGGATCAAATTAAACCCAACCAAGCAAAAAATTAAACCCAAAAGCTTCACACCAGCAAGAAACAGAAGAAAAATGAAGAAGAAACAGAAACCCTACCGTCGTCCTCATCCTCGTCCTCCTCATCAGCCTCGCGGCCATCAACTGCGTCTCCTTCGGGTTCCCTCTCTTCCTCGTCGAGTTCGACCTCATCTGCACATATAGAACAAAACCCACATCGAAAAATGCAAAATTTCCGTCAAAAACAGAAAATCAGGAACAAAAATCACATTTTCTCTTCCGATAGAGAAAACGAAAGAGATTTTGGAGGAATCGCAGACCTTCTTCGTCTGAAACCACAGCTTTTCCCATGGTCTGAGAAAAGAGATTAGGGCGATAGAAGAGAAGAAGAAGGAAACGGAAGCAAAGGGTAAGAGAAATTGGTAGAGATGAGACTGGCAAGACGAAGCGAATCGAACACTCTCTCTGAGATTTCTGAGTGGAAAGAAAGAGGACGAAGAGAAGAAAAGAAATATACAGGTTTGCTACGTTAGATAGAGGGAGAGAGAAGAAGAAGAGGGCGATTCGGGTCAGACGTGTCGTAGGCTAGTGAAACGGCGATTCGTGTGTCGTTTGAGTCAATCTTTTATTATAAACATTTATTATTTGGGATATTTATATTTTGGTACCTGTGATTTGCATTAATTGCAAACAATACTTCTATTTTTTAATAATCACATGAGGTACTTTATGATTTCTGTTTATAACAATTTGGTACAATTAGCTTGTAAAATGTCCAAAATACCCTTCTGAACATTTACTTACTTATTTCTAATTTTAATTGGAGAGGAAGATGGGGGGAGGGAGAATGAGTTTTTGATTTTTTTTGTTTTTGTTTTAGGTTTTTATAGTTTTTATTTTATTTATTAAAGGGTATTTTCAAAAAAATTAGAAAATTGGATTGATTTTTGTTGACTCGTGTATCAAATTGTTGTAAATAAAAACTATAAAATATTCTTATAAAATTATTGAAAACAACGGTATTTTACAATTAACGCAAACCATAGGTACCAAAATGAATAAAACAATTTTATCTCAAAAAAATTGAATGAGCCACCAATTTACTCCTTTTTTTTTTTTTCAAAAAAGAATTGTAATCGATGGTGCGTTTATTTGTACAGCTAGGCAATAAAACAAATTCATATGTCCCCTTTTATCTGTTTCCTCTCTATTCATCCACTAATAAAATGACAATATTTTTCAAGGGCAAAATTATTAAAACAACGAAATAATTTTACAAAATAAACCACATTTAAGTTTAAACTCTTAATTTATTAAGAATTATTTATCCTGAATTAAATAAAAAATTAAAATTTTCATTTGAATTATTTTCATTTGAAATTTAAAATTCAAATGAAAATTTAAATTTTGAATTTCCTCATATTTTCTCTTTCCTTCTCTCCTTTTTTTTCCAACCCTCTTATTCTTCTTTTTCTTTTTCCTCTTTCTTCTCAATAGCTTCCTCTCTTCTCTCTCTCTTTTTTCTTCTTCTTTCTTCTCCTTCTTTCTTCTTCCTTTCTTCTTCTTCTTTCATTCTTCTTCGTTTCTTAGTTTTAATATTCTTATTTTACTATAGATTCTGGCGATAGGTGGGTCGTCTCTTGAATCCA
>WUAT03000001.1:2921563-2932826 GCA_010015005.3 Ulmus americana
TTATATTATGATAATGATTATGAGTTATGTAGTATAATATGTATGTTTTTTAAAAAGAAATTTTTTTGTGAGATTTCCAATTTCACTTACTGAGCTTATACCGCACAAAAATTATATATTATGTTGTAGGTAAAGGTAAAGAAAAAGCTTCCAATATCTAAGAGGTCGCGGATCTAGGAAATCGATGAAACTAAAAGCATATGGAGGCGATCCAAATAAATAATTTGAGAATTTTTAATTATGTTTGTTTTATTAAACTTTTATGATGGACTTGCTATTAAATACTTTATATAGTATTTTGTATTATGTTATAATAATTTATGAAAGGATATAAAATAGTAGTTTTAAAATAAGTATAATTTTTTAAAATATATATTTTTTTTTAAAAAAGGGAATTTAAATAAACTAATTTTTTAATTAACAATATGTTTCTAACGTTTTATATATATATAAAATAAAAAAATCCGTATTTTGAAGTATGTTTAAGTAAGTAACGGTCGCCCTTTTAAAAATATCCTTGTATTTACACTATTAAGAAAAGTTGTTGCCACACTAAGGATCGATCGTCCTTTTACATTATATTATTAATATTCTCACTCCCTTTTACATAAAATATAATTATTTTATATTATTTTATTATTAAACCTCAATATTTTCACTATCTTTTACATAAAATTTAATTTTGTGAACCACTTATTTTTATCAAATTTTTTAAAATTCTGTTCAAAAAATTATTCTATTCAAATTATTAAAAATTTATTTAAATCATGTCTCAAATAAATTCATTGTAACAATATTTCTATAAATAATAATAAAAAAAATTAATAATGCGAAACTTGTCACAAACAAATAATCTCCTGCGCGTGGGATTGCGTTCGACAACTTCAAAGCTAGGATAGAAATGCGACAAATAATCAAATCTTAAAAAAAGCGAAAATTTCTAATCTATAGTTGCAGGTGGTGGCCCCACCTAAAGTGGGCCCCGAGATTGCATACGTGAACGCAAAACCAAACTCTTGACTTAATCTTACTCTTCGGATAATATTTGACAGATGGACTGTCACTTGAATAAACTTGGCCCTCTTAAATCCCTCTCCAAATGCGAGAAACAAGACAGAGCTGAGTCAACTCAAATACCCACTCCAATTTTCCGTCTCCGTAATCCACCCATCAACTCCCGGTTTGTTCTTCTTCTTAATATATTTCTTGTTTTCTGCTCCGGGTTTTTCGAATTATAGATGTTGTAGTTCTTTTTTTTTTTTTTATTGGTTTTTTCCTCTTAATTTTCTTGTTTTAGTTGTTTTTATCACTCTTGAAGCTTTTAATCCAGCTGGGTGTTGTTTAATTTTCATGAATACCTTATATTATATATTATTTTGGAAGTTTGTTCAAGATCATCAGCTCAATCCACTCATTTTTGTTATATATTATCTGGGTCTTTGTAGATTTTCACACTCTCTTTTACATTTATATGAATTAATAAGAATTTCCGGGATTCTGATTCTGTTAGACCCGTTTCTTCTTTTGATTTGATGATTCATGTCATATCTATCCAAAAAGGAAAAGCTTTGCTGAGAAGTTTTACTTTATAACAAACTTGTAAATTCTATTTGCAATATTTGGATCCTTTTTAGTTGGCTTTAACTGTTATCTCGTATTTCTACTAGCGTTTTTGGGCTTTCTATTTTTAGGCATAAATTTGGTTTCAAAAAGACTATTAAGTTGTTTACTAAAGTGGCTTCTTTACTGGATGTTTTATAGGCGAAGGCAGGTATTGAATGTGGTGGTGGTGAATGAAAAATGGGTTCTTACATGGTCTCTTACAGTGTTGTCCTGCTCTATTTCCTTGCTTCTCTTGTTTGTCAATGCTCTTCTGTTGAAGTTGGTGCTAACCAGACTGCTGTGCTGCTGGTTAATGCTTCTGAGGCATCAGGAAAACCAATACCGGAAACATTTTTCGGAGTATTCTTTGAGGTTCCTTCCTTGACCTTCAACAATGATGTTGTCTTTAGCTCAATCTGGTTTCTTGTCCTTCTGGAATATAATGTATTGGCAATTAGTTTAATTTAGTTTCGTGTGTTTCTTTTCTACATACAACCTGAATTATCTGTTTCGAGGTTATAGATGCATTCTATCACACCTTGATATTTATACATATGTACATGTATTAGTGCAGTTAAGCCTAGTTTTGGATTGCAGGATGGGATCATCCTGCGACCCAAACTAGGCCTTGGGGAATACATAGATCAGTTTGATTACATTTTCAAGAAACTATGAGTTTAACTAAAATTGTAGAAAGTCTCTTTAGGCTCCTTTAGCCTTTTCAATGATTTTATTATATTTTTGAATTGAGCCATGATTATGTAATTTTCACTGTTTTGTGTGGGTGTTCCTGTTTGAATTTTATTGTTGTTGGAAATATAGAGTATCTCATATCTGTTTTACTGCAGGAGATAAACCATGCTGGTGCTGGTGGGTTGTGGGCAGAGCTTGTAAGCAACAGAGGTTAGTTCCAAGTCCACTTACTCTAGAGCGAGAGAAGGTTTTTCTCAAAATTAGGTGATCGGTTGTCTAATTTGTTTGTGAACAGATAACTTAAGTAACTATGCAAATTTGTTAGCAAAAGTGATTGCATGCTTGGCCATTGTCTACCTTTTCTTGTCAAATTTGTTATCTTCTCACAAGTTGTACTGCCAAATAATGTGGTTCACAATAATGTCTTTCTGCCAGGTTTCGAAGCTGGGGGCCCTAATACTCCTTCAAACATTGATCCTTGGTCTATAATTGGGGATGAGTCATCTGTGATTGTATCAACGGATCGGTCATCATGCTTTGAACGTAATAAGATTGCACTTAGAGTGGATGTCTTATGTGACAGCACTGGAGCTAATTTATGTCCAACTAGTGGTGTTGGTGTTTATAACCCTGGATTCTGGGGCATGGTTAGACTTTTCTATTATTTTATCTTTTATTTATGGTTTTCATTATTACAATGTTTTCCCCCAGGCATGGTTATCTGATCATGTTCTGTTCAAAAGTACCAACTTGGTAATATATTTTCTATTAGTTAGAGTTTTTCTTTCTAATTCTTTGCAACTTTTTTTTTTTTGGTTTTACTTTGTTTTGTTCAGAATATTGAAGAAGGAAAAAGCTATAAAGTTGTTTTTTATGTTCGGTCATCTGGATCAATCAACCTATCTGTAGCATTGACGAGCTCAAATGGGTCGCAGAGCTTAGCGGCTGTTGATGTTATGTAAGTGTAACTCACCCATACAATTCTGCAGATATATATATTTTTGTTCCATAGTTCCTTGTCTGACAGTTGTCCTTTTACATTTTTGTGGCCCTGCAGAGCTTCCGCTTCTGAAGTTTCAGACTGGCAAAAGGTGGAGTTGCAGTTAGATGCCAACGGAACAAATAGTAACTCAAGACTTCAATTGACAACTACAGAGAATGGGGTGATTTGGTTTGATCAAGTGTCAGTCATGCCTTTGGACACATATAAGGTACTTTTTTTTCCCCAAGACTTTGTTTATTTGTTTCTGAAGATTTTGTGGTCAATATTTAGGTGGATTAATCAGATA
This sequence comes from Ulmus americana, assembly GCA_010015005.3. Lineage (NCBI taxonomy): Eukaryota > Viridiplantae > Streptophyta > Magnoliopsida > Rosales > Ulmaceae > Ulmus > Ulmus americana. Next base: position 2,925,148 of record WUAT03000001.1, read on the forward strand.
ACAGTTACTTTATCATAATCGATTTATAGGGTTCTCATTTGGAGCTCTTTAAACCTGGTGTAGCTTATGCAAAATAAAATTTATTTTTCATAAAAAGGAAACAAAAACAAACTGTGCATATGTACATATATGTGAAATTGTATGACTGGGGGAGATGGTAAAGCAAAGTTCCTTAGCTTTTTGGCTTGAAGTTCAAAGTTAGGGTCAAGAATTCCCTTGGATGGGGCCTGGCTACTAAAGTTTAAAATTCAGCTTTTGTATGAACACATGGTTGGGTTAGAAGTTGGTATTAATTTGGGAAGTTGAAAGTCCCAGTTTATGCATATACTGTTTTTAGCATTTGACCTTTTATTTAATAATTTATGGGAAAATTAACGCCATGGCCACTGTAAAGTAGCCAAATTGTCAATTTGGCCACCCACAATTAGCACCATCACGTTTAGCCATTATCTACAAATTGTTTATGTAGGACCATTTTGGCCTTTAAGTGTTGATGGCCATATGTGCACAATTTGTAGCGGATAATGGCCAAAACACGAAGCTTTTAACCGTGGGCGGCCAAATTGTCAGTTTGGCTACTTTTCAGTGGCCATAGATAAAAGCATCTTGTTTATTTATTTATTTGACATGTATGTTTTCATCATCTTATGAATGAATAACCTTTTTTTTTTTTGTTACAGGGGCGGGGTTTTCGAACTGATCTTGTTAAAATGGTCGAAGATTTAAAACCTCGATTTATTAGATTTCCAGGTAAAGTTTAATATTCATATCAAAATTGTTATTGTTGTTGTCCCACCTTCTAATAGCAAAACTTTTGGGATTGATAGGTCATCTAACATGTTGTCATAGTAGGTTATATAGAGTTTGAACCCCTGTGAACTTACCTCATATTGGGCCTATTTGTTTGTTGGTTTTGGCCCATTTAGATTGCTTCGTTTGGTTTCTTGTTTGAATTTGTCCATGTTGGGCGCTTTGTTTGGTCAAGGTCCACATGTGAAGGGGAAGTGGATTGTTACAGTATATCATTACTGTTGGCCCATCTCCTAATAGAATTACTATTGTAAACTGTTTGTTATATTCATCATAATAGCTACATATTTATTTAGAGTTATTCTGAAGTATCTCATGCGTGCCCCTGTAGAAATATATAAGAGAAGTGGAGCTTTCTTTAAATTTGAAGCACTTGGGAAGTTTTCCCTCTACCAACTGGACTATTTATTTCACCTAGTTATATAGAATAATCTATTTCTTTCCTTTATCCTGATAGCTTCTCCTCCTGAAGGATGAGATGTTCTGTTGGCCTATTAATACATACCCCTTTCTGCTCTCTTTTATCCTTCATGCCATTCCCGCGTGTTTTTTTGTTAAATCCTATAAATTTCTAACCTGACTGTCCAAGGAACTTTATGTTGCATTAGGTGGATGTTTTGTTGAAGGTGAATGGTTAAGAAATGCATTTCGCTGGAAAGAAACCATTGGGCCATGGGAAGAGAGACCTGGACATTTTGGTGATGTTTGGATGTACTGGACTGATGATGGGCTTGGTTATTTCGAGTTTCTCCAAGTATGTATCTTTTGAACTGCAAGCACAGGAACATATGAAGCTTTTACTAGCCTGAAATATTTGACGTTTCTTTTTCTGTTAAGCAAATTATAATCCTTTTTTTTTTTCTCCCTAATAATTTTCTTGTGCAGCTTGCAGAGGACCTTAATTCATTGCCAGTATGGGTCATCAATAATGGTACATTGCATGTCATTCATAATGTCTCATTCGTTAACTCTGATTCTCTTATTTTAATCTATATTATTCCTTGACTTTCAGGAATCAGTCACCAGGATCAAGTCGATACGTCTAGTGTCTTACCATTTGTGCAGGTACGTCTGCTAGTCTCTTCTTATTACTCGTTGGACCATTTCTCATATCAGTTATCACAATGTTTGATCTTGTGCAATTTTGAATGCTTATTCTACTATGGAAGTTATCATAGTTCAAAATATTTACATTAAATCTGGTTTTGTTTCAAGGAGATTTCTTGTTTCCATCCAAACATCAAAGTAGATACATTTTAGTTTTGATCTGTGTGCCTATTTGCATTTGCTTAAGTATCATCGTTGTATTGAACTTCATAGCAATGTTCATATGGCTTATTCTTATTTTTATACATACAGTTTTGTAATAATGTTAGTTTGATTACAGGAAGCCCTTGACAGTATTGAGTTTGCAAGAGGTGATGCTAATTCTACGTGGGGTTCTGTTCGTGCTGCCATGGGACACCCAGAACCTTTTGACTTACAATACATTGCCATTGGGAATGAGGACTGCGGGAAAAAGAATTACAAAGGTTTGCATACATCTGTAATTTATTCTTCTCTGTTTGATAAATGGATTGTTGGATGGTCTCAGTTCAGAACTCAATATTCGTAATATTCTCTTCGCTTGTCTGTTTTGCATCATATTGCATCCAATCAAAAGGAATCACGTAACTGATCCAAATAATTTATTACAAGTTAGTTAGATTAGATTGGATTGATACATTTTATTGGTTTGGATAAAAATATTATTGTTACTAATTAGGGTGAAAAATGGTTAGGGTACTTTCTTGGAAAACTAGTGTATGAATCTTGAAGTTGAATTTAAGGATCATTTTTCAGCTAATTTTATGGGAACTATATATATATATATATTCTGGGACTAAATCACTAAGATGTTCTAAAAAATTATTCTGACGTAGAACTTTATTTTCTTTTGTTTGATCAGGAAATTACCGCAAGTTCTATTCTGCTATAAAAAGTTACTATCCAGATATCAAACTAATTAGCAATTGTGATGGTTCTTCTCAACGGTTGGATCACCCTGCTGAGTTGTATGATTATCATGTAAATTTCTTAGCACCTGCACTTGCATAAAATTTCATAATAAAATTTCTCAACCATTTGGATTACAAAACAAGCAAATTTTCATTCTTTCCACATGGAATAACAGTCATTTTAATTGTGGACTTGTTGGTTAGGTTTATACTGGTGCCAATGACATTTTCTCAAGAGGTCGTCATTTCGATAAAGCATCACGTAGTGGTCCAAAGGTGTGTTTAAACTTGATGCCCACTTTTTATTTTACAATAATGTTTTCTCCGAGTAGATACTTATAAGTTGTAATTAAAGGCTTTTGTAAGTGAATATGCTGTGACTGGAAAAGATGCTGGAAAAGGAAGTTTTTTTGCAGCACTTGGTGAAGCTGGATTTCTCATTGGATTAGAGAAAAACAGGTGTGGTACAGCTTTCCATCTGGGATTGTGATTCTTAAATTCGTGTCAGACTGATCGTTTTCTTATTATTTTTAAATTTGGCAATCCACCTATAATTTTCTTAACTCCCTTGTGCAGTGATGCTATTGATATGGTGAGCTATGCACCCCTCTTCGTGAATGTCAATGACAGACGGTACGCATTACTTTCTTGCTTTCTTATTTTCTTTAAAAGTTCTTGAAACTTAACAACTTATGGTTTGATGTTCGAGTCATATTATTATCTTCAATTGTTCGGCTGAAACTGGAAATCTTTTCTATGATTAAGGTGGAACCCGGATGCAATTGTTTTTGACTCTTCAAAGGTGTATGGAACTCCTAGTTACTGGGTGCAGCGTTTTTTTACTGAGACAAGCGGAGCAACTATTCTTGATTCGACACTCCTAACAAATTCCTCTGCCTCACTTATTGCATCTGCCATATCTTGGAAAGACTCTGAAGACAACAAAGAGTACCTCAGAATAAAGGTTCGAGCTACAATCTGTAGTCTCATTGTGGTTTGAGAAACTTTAATGTCAGAATAACATTGAAGGAATTATTTAATAATCATTTGAGCTTCAATTTGTTAAATATTGCGTTCAATATTCTCTGTGAAGAGTTGCATTTCTCCGCTGAATGTTGAGTCCTAATTCTATATATGTTTGTGGTGATTGAGCAGATTGTGAACTTCGGAAGCAACGCGGTGAATCTCAATATTTCTGTGAATGGGTTGGATACAAATTCCTTCAAGCTCTCAGGGTCTGCCAAGACTGTACTTACATCTGCTAATCTGATGGATGAGAATTCTTTCACTGCGCCAAACAAGGTACTTGAGTAACCTTTAATCTTTTCTTTCTTTTTTGTTTTTTCATTTATATTTATGTATTGTTTCGTGAGAGATGGTATAATCAGTAATAGGAAGGAGATGGATGGTAAATAATTAATGGAGGAAACAAAAATTATAACCAGGAAGCATAATGGTTTTATTATATGTTGTTAAGTAAAATTTTTGTTTTCCATTTTCCAACCACAAGTTCCGTTTTCCATCCATTAATCCCCTCGCGCCTTTCACTTTTCTTAATTTTTACTCTCACTGAACAAAGTGATTCAAGAACTTTTGTTTCTGCTGTTTGTTAGTTTTCTTTAAACTTTTAGCTAGCTTCTCAAAAATACCATACAAAGTAGGATTAGTTGATAACCAGTTCTAAAAATCTGTTGTTAACCAATCTAATTCTAAAAGTTATTTTCCGAGACAACAAATTATGAAATAATCTAACAAAAGCACTACTTCTTTCAGAATTGCTTATTGGGTAGGGGCATCAGAATAACCTCAAACAGTCGCTTATAGTCTCAATTGAAAACTATGTGGTTGTAGAGTCACTACTAGTTGTGTCTCAGTATTATCTTCGAGTTCTTTGCTGAATATTTTGTATTAATTTTGATGAAAAATAGGTGGTGCCAATCCGAAGTCTACTTGAGAAAGCCGGTGAAGAGATGGACACAGTACTTGCTCCACATTCTATAACCTCATTTGACTTGTTGAAAGAATCAATCAATATCAGAATCCCAGGAGCTGATTCTTTCTCTAGATCATCTTTTTAAATGTAAACAATACGCAACAATAATCCCTGTAAAATAAATTGTGTTATTTAATTTAAATAGAAGTAAAACCTATGCTCTCTTTTCCTTTTTATACATGTAGTACAAGTAAAATATGACTAAAAACTTAAAAACACCTGATATCCAGCCTATGTATATATATATATATATGCGCGCGCATGTATAAACATATACTTGTATATGTATATATATGTATTTATTCTCTCTCTTTCATCTTCATCTGACCAATCTAATAAAGATTGGATATCTAATAATAATTGGTAAATTGGAAGGGATGATAATTTTTAAAATTTAATTAGATTAGATTGAACAGAGTGGAAATCATATATTAATTTTAGACAAAAAAATATACACATTAATTTTATATTGTGAAATTTTTTGATAATGGAATAGTAATTCAATCAAACCAATCAAATCCAATATTTATTTGATAGGATTTGATATTGGATAACTTATATAGATATTAGATTGACATCCAATAATATATTGGATTGGATGATGAATGGCTAAAAAAATATTGGATACCGAACCCTTGTGCACATCCATATAAATAACCACCACATCTTAATCAAAATGTAATTGCAAAAAATATCTTGATAAAATACAATAATTAGCCCAAAAATTGCAAAAAAATATCTCGGGCTTTTCGAATTACAGATTTTTTGTCTATTTTCAGGGTTTGTTTTTCTTCCCTTACTTATCTTGTTTGAGTTTTTTTTTTTGGTAAACAACTTATCTTGTTTGAGTTGTTTTTATATCTCTTGAAGCTATTAATCTATCAGGGCATTATTTACTATAATAAGTCTATTTGTAGACTTCCACATTCTCTTTTTCATTCATACGAATTAATATGCATTTGAGGTATTCTGACTCTGTTGGTCTCAGCAATTGGCATTTTTAACCCATATTTCTTCTTTTGATTTGATGATTCATGCCATATATATCACAAAAGGAAAAGCATTGTAACAAACTTTTGAATCTTTTACGGTTGTACTAGCTTTATCTTTTTTCAATTTTTGGAGCTTTTTACGGTAGCTTTAACTGTCACCTTATATTTCTACAAGCTTTTTCGAGTTTCCTATTTTCAGGCATAACTTTGGTTCCAAAAAACTATTTAGTATACTAAAGTGGCTACTTTATTGGTTCTTTTATAGAAGGCAGATATTGAATGTGGTGGTGGTGAATGAACAATGTGTTCTTTCATGGCTCCTAACAGTGTTATCCTTATCCTGTTCTATTTCCTTGCTTCTCTTGTTTGTCAATGCTCTTATGTTGATGTTGGTGCAAACCAGACTGCTATGCTGCTGGTTAATGCTTCTGAGGCTTCCAGACGCCCAATACCGAAGACATTTTTCGAAATATTCTTTGAGGGTCGTTCTTTGATCTTCAACAATGATGTTGTCTTTAACTCAATCTGGTTTCTTGTCCTTCTAGAATATAATGTGTTGGCAATTAGTTTAGTTTCTTGTCTCTCTCGATAATACCCGAATTTATCCCATGAGTTAATTAATGAAGATGTGTAATTACTAGACAAATTCAGGAGATTAGGAGCTGATGGGGGCTACTCGGTTCGGGCGTTTGGGAATGTGTCCGAACAACTTTGTTTAGGTGCTCGGGAAAACTTACCCGAACAGGGCTATTCGGGCTTAGGAATCCATATAAGTGCCCATACTGTTTCAAAACCCATTTAATGATTAGTGTATCAAATTTAATGTTGATCAACTACTTCTTTGCAAGCTTGAAACTAGGGTAACAGTTCAACCTAACCCTTAAATCAAGGAGAAAGCCCATGATTGTTTTTGTTATTAGTGCCATCAAGGCCATATTTAGTGAAATCAGTCTAATCCGAACAATGTACTTTAACTATATAATAATATCCCCACTTTTGCCTATAAACAGTGAAGAGCATTCATTGCTCATTTATGCACATTTACTCAACTCAACAACCGATACTCTCTCTAGAAAGCTCTCACTTCTCTCTACAATTCCTTGTAATGATTTTATTTGTTCATCAATATAAATAAACTATTTAGTTACCGATCCTTGTTTACTTTAGCCTTCTTATTTGTAAGTGTTATTGCACTTAAACTTGAGATTCCGTATTATTATCCAGATTTTCATATTCGGCTATAACAATTGGCACTAGAAAGGAGGGTCTCTAAAAGTGATTTAGCTATCCCCAACATTTTCACTTTGTCTTTCCAAATACACTTATATGGTAACTCCTGAATCCAATTGTGATGGAGGGCATAACCCACACAACTCTAGCAGGAATGAAAGGCTAATGGGGTTACCTGATGGTCCAGCATACAAAGTTTTATTTTCACCAACACCGGGCAGGCAGTATCCCAGACAAACCTCAACACAGTTCCTCAACCATCCTGAAAAGCTAAAGGATGGGAATGCTCATTGTGCACTAGGAATAGACCTGAACTTAACTCTGAATTCACAAACTCTCGCTCAGAGGGTAAAACAAACTCTATGGGGGTCTAGACAGCGAAGCAAGTAGCCGAATATTATCAAAGTGCGCCACCAAACTAGGTGGTGGTTTCAGAAAGTTACCTACAGAGCTTGTTGGCTCAGATCATGATACAAGGAGGGGTGCCACCTACATATATTCCCGAACATCGTCCTAGGGTCGAACAAAACTTGAATTTGGCACTCAGAAAAGTCCCAGAGCATTTGGCATCAAGTTCTTCCCGGCCTAGAACTGATCTATCATGAAGAAGGCCACTAGTGCAACAAAATTCGACTAGTACACTGAATTACACGGCGG
>WUAT03000001.1:2947329-2958158 GCA_010015005.3 Ulmus americana
ACTTGCAATAATGGAACGACTGCAAAGTAAGGAAAAACCGGTATAAGTCGTTAGTATCTAAGTAAACAAACGCTGAAAGAGAGAATCAAGAGAACATCAAATAAAAGAAGATGGCAGCAGAACAGGGAAACCGGCAAAATCTCATTTGCTTAATCCAAGCACATGCATATCAAATGATTAAGCTAACAATGAGATGTCAAAGCTTTACGGCTTAAGGTGCTTTAGGGACAAGAACAGGAGCAGGATCTTGGCTGGTTTACCAGTTAATCCAAAAAAGTATTACCCAGTGGGTTCCACAGGAAAAATTATTGCAAGCTACATACTAGAATAGAAGGTAATTCGATAAAATATTTCCCCAACACCCAAAACTTTTCTATAGTTCTTTTACTCACAACTCTGTTCTTCATCCAGATTTACATATTCAATTCAAATCCTACTTAAAATCCAGGCATCCAATAGTAACGGTTGCTGTTCATTATTAAACATGCTTCTTATATTACAAAAATTCTAAAAACCAAAGTTTTCTCAAATGTATATGAGTTTCATACACGGCCATGTGAATGTTGACACAGACATAAAATAATTTAAAATATTTTCAAAGCTGAAACGAGGGAAAAAAACACTACAAACCATGCACCTAAACAAAGAAAATAAATAGTATAGGGCATACCTCTTGAATGTCACCTACATAGATCCGATCACGATAAGTCTGAATTGATACAATTGTATTAGGAAACAGCTTATTCTCACATTTCCTAAGTAATCTCTTCTTCCCCAAATCATATAATCTAAGCACTGGCCCTATTCCAGCAAGTAATCTTCCTTGAAACTGGCTCAAAGCAAGAGGAACACCTTCCACTTGAGTCTTGTGCAGAAGTTCAAGGGACTTTCCATCCTCTACGAACCTGTAGATATGAATAAATCCTGCAATTAAACTTCTTTTCGGCCAAAACTGTAGTCCCTTTGCTGTACCAACAGCTAGAAGAGTTCCATACTCCTTGTCATGAAAATTCACTGTACATACGCTAAATGCAGCTTCATTCTCCTGAAGCTCCAGCAGACAAGTTGTACTTGATGTCTTTGGGTCAAGAACTCTGATGCATGAAACCCATCTATCAGACTCTGCCTTGGGATAACCATAATGTTCATCAGAAAGGGGATCCTCCCTATCCTCATCTTCACCACCATTCTCCATCTGATCCACATTACCATTTCCATTTTCCCCCATTCCAGCAGCCTCAAAGCACTCCTTCTTTGCAGCTTCACGCTCTTCTGCTGAGAATGCTCCTTGATCACTCTCGATAATTATTAGTAGTTTTCGCTTAGGTTGAACCACAAACTTTCTTGGGGTATACCTAAGGGGAATCACAGTTTCATTAAATGTTTCTCCCAACCTCTCAATAGTAAAAACTCTCAAAGCTTCCCCTGCAACAGAGACCACACCTTCTGCACATTGATCAGATGAAAATGAGGCAGCATACTCAAGAGCCTCATAAGAAAGGGGTGTTAGAAGAAAATGTCCTTGGTGAATATAACCAAGCCAGGGCCGACTTGACAAACAAAGCATTGCACGTCGGCCTCTAACATTAATAGAAAACAGCTTTGGAGCTCTCAGTCCCAAGAATCGGGACCGGGAATCAGAGAGTTGACCAGTCACCATGTCCACCACAGTTCTGAACAAAACACCAGTACGCAAACCAGCATTGAGGAAAAGGCTAGCAGGATGATCAGCACCATCCTCCCCACCAACTGATGCCTGAACTTCTAGAAAAAGGAGAGATTCTGGAGTGGAAGAAACACTCTGCAAACTCAGAACCTGCATACAGTCGTCAGGATCTAGTGATAAAATACGAATTGTGTTGTCATATGAACCAACTGCAAGGAAACGAGATCTCTGTCTCCCTTCAGGTACTGGGGCAATGTCCAAGCAAGCAATATCTCCAGACATTTCATGCTTCTCCACCTCCATCAATTGACCCGTCATATCAACTTCAAAGTAAATGAGTTCACCTCCACTCAGAGCAATGACGACCTGAACTCTATTAGAGCCAACCTTAACAATAGTTCTTTTCCCAGGAGTTCTCCATTCATTGATACGTCTATCTTCTCTAATATGCCTAATGCCATTGGGGTGAACTTGCATGAGAGAATCTTCGCCTATTAAAGAAACAGCAAGCGAAGGTGTAGTATCAAGAAACCCACTATCATTAACTTCTTCAACTGTTTCACCAATGGAAAGCACAAGAGTAGCATTTGCAAATGACACAACAATGTATGCATCAAACTCATCATTGACATTCTTTTTCACAGTCCAGACTGCACTTGGTACACCAGGAAGCTCTGACACAGCCATCTCACTGATAGCTAAACCAGGTCTTAGTATCCTGAGAGAAGAACGAGGACCCCGTCCACAAAGAGTAAATATCTGTGGCGTTTCTTCCTCAAAAAGATTAAGGACTCTCATATCCATAATTGGCATCAAACTCTCAACCTGATCGATCCTAACAAGGTTCTTAAGTCGCCTAGGCTGGAAAAACACAGGCTGGAAACCTTCTTCAGTTTCCATCAATGTAGAAGAGGAAGCTTCTACATCAGCATCATCTCCTATAGCCTGGAACTGAAACAAAGAATGATTACCAAATTCAGATGCAGCAAATAAGAAACCTGACTTCAGCACACACAACGCAGTTGTGACGGGGATTGTATCAAAATATTTTATTTTCAATTCCGAGACATGGTCATTGTCATGCTCCAAAGTAACCTTAAAGATATCCCCATACTCTGTCTGTAAAAGGAAAAAGAACATGGTTTTCTGCCTATGAGTACCCGCTGAAACTATCAAAACCCCACGTTCAGCAGGTAAATCAGCACGCCTAGGAATCACAGCACGAACATCCTGGTGTCCCTGATTCTTATAAATCACAAAATTCTCTGCACAAACTAGCACACCACTCGGGCCATCACCACCTCCAGGAACTGTAACCAGCATATTTGCCCCATTATCAACCTGTTCAGACCATTTCCTTGACACATGATTAAGTCCAAGGTCAAGCTCATAAAAGGTCAGAACCTTCTGTGCCTCAGTTGCAGCCTGCCCAGTGGAATCCTGGTCCGCCTCCGAGTAATCCAACTCAATAGCAGCAAATATTGGGTTATCAAACCCACAATCAACTCCACAAATCGAATAAACTATAGTATGCGACTTGTGGGCTTCCAAAGGGGATGATATAGTCAACCTAGCAGCAGTATCCCTATTCAAAACATAAACTAGCTTCTGCTTCTCGCAAGCCCCAATCATTACAGCCCTTCCCTTGGGATCAATAGCCAAATACTGGCCCGGAACTATCCTACGACACCCAGATTTCCCAAAAGTTTCCTGGTGAACTTTATCAAAAACATTCTTCTCCTTATTATATTCAAGAATCACAATTCGACCCGAATCAGACCCAACAACAATGTAATCTTTCTGAGCACCAGTAAGCCTAAACTGAGCTAAAGACCTGATGGCACCAAAAATTTCTACTGAAAGCAGAGTCTGGATCTTACCACTATCGTCGGGTCGAAGAAGATCGAGTACTTTGCCCCTCGCAACGACGATCTCCTGGACCTTTCCGCCGGAGAAATTTCCATTAATGGCGGAGACAATCCCCGTCGGCCGCTGAAGCGTAAGGCTGTAGAGATACATAGCTTAACCTTTCGAAATCGCGAAGAGATTGAACACTAAGGTTTCGAAGAATAGTGAAGAAGAAAGTTCTGGGATTGTTGGAGGTAGAAAATTAGGGTTCTAAAGAAACTTCATCGTCAATTTCTGGAGAAGGGAAATGGGATTAGGGTTTTAGAATTGAGGAAGAACTGAAGGGAGAGCGAGAGAGAAACCAGTGACAACGTCTAAAACCCTAGAAATTGAGGAAAACAAATCTAAAACAAGTACACGAGAAATGTAATATAGAATTGCCGCCTTAGGCGGAATGGACGGCTGAGATAATCCAAGCCCAAAGGATTTTGACTTCAAGACGTTCATTTTTTAAACTTTCTTTTTTATTTGTTTGCTATTTAGATTTCCTTATTTTTTTATTATTATTATTTTTAATACGTGTCGTTTTTTTCCCCCTTTTTTATACTAATTTTGTACTTTTTATTTGAATCAAATTTAAATCATAAAAAAAATATCAATTAAGAATTATGATTCAAATTAAAATGATTTGTTTTTACTATTTTTTTATTTAAATTATAAAAAAAACATTATTTAAAAATATTGTATTTAAATCACCAAAATAAAAATTCTATTTAAATCACTAATATATTATTCAATTCATAAATAAATAAATACCCATAGTTTTCTTATAGACAAAAAAATCAAATAAAATTTTTAAATGAAAATATGTTGTTTAGAATATATCGTAGAAATATTATTATTTTATAAATTTTATAAAAAAAAATTAAAAACTTTTTAAAATTATGAAATTAAGAGATAATATAGAAATGTTACATAATATATAAATTAAATTATGCAATTAAAATATTTACTTTAAAAAATTTATTATAAAAATACAAACTGAAAAATATTTTATTAATATTTTACTTTCCTTTTTTTTTTTCAATTTTTTTTTTTTTTTTTTGTATACATATTCACACAAACATCTCTCAAAAGAGATAAGGTCCTGATAAATTAAGAACTTTTTTTTTTTTTTTAGATAAATAAAACTTTAGCATTAGAAAATAAATATTTTAAAAAAAAATTATTTACTTTTTAATCTTAAATAGTGTTTCATAAATAAATAAAAAATAGAAAACAAATCTCTTGTTGTATTGTGCTTTACTATTTTTTCTTTTATTATTCTTATTATTATCACTATCATCATCTTTTTTTTTTGTGAAATTGTGCTTTACTATTTTACATCTATATACCAACTCCATAGACAAACACCAAATCAACTGCTTTTCAGCATCTAATTTTCAAGGAATCAAAAAACAAATCTAATTTTCAACAAATCATCCTCTTATAAATGAACAAAAACATGAAGAAAAAAAAAAGGGGAGTCTCCCAAGCTAGCTTCAAAATGATAATGGCAAAGTCTTTTACGACCATATTAACTTGGTTTCTCTTGTTGATTTCAATCATCAACCAATCATCTTCTAGCAGAACACTTAGCAATCCAACACCAACTCACCACCATCACAACCACAACAAGATCACATTCCTAATGAGAGATGTTTTCAACATAACTCAACCCTCCTACAAGCCTTCAACCAAGAGCAATCATCTCCCCTTCTCCAAACCAGTAGGCTTCTTTCCTCCCAATGGCGGAATCCCCCTCGCGGAGACCAACCCTTCGGTCCCCGCCACTCAATCCCTCGATTTGTCATGGATCGGCCTATCTTTCCCGAGCAGGGCTACTCTTCAAGAGCTAGAATTCGGGGTTGTGACTCCTTTTGATGAGGAGATATTTCTTCCTTATGGTTCTAAGTTTCTTGGAAAAGCTCAAGGAATGCATGTTGTAAGCTCTGAGGATGGAAGTAGTCACATGATGGCCTTGACAGCAATATTTGTGAACGATGAAGTGAAGAGTGGTTTGCGGTTTTTTGGGGTTAGGAGGAGTGATGTTCATGAGTCTCATATTGCTGTTATTGGGGGAATTGGGAAGTTCCAAAGTGCTAATGGCTATGCAACTGTTAAGGCACTAAAAGGACCTATAAAGCTTCTCAAGTTCAGTGTTTATCTTACTTAGTTTGATGTTTTGTACTTTCTCAAACTTTAATACAAAAAAAACATAAGATTGTTGGTTCTGTTTTCTTCTTCGGATTGTTAGTTTTTTGTGTGAGTTCTGATTAATTAATAACTTAGAACTATAAGAAAAGTTCTTTTTAATTGACCGAAAATATGGTTGAACAGAGCAAAAAGTGGATGAAAGCTTTGAATTACTGGAATTTCAATTGTTGTAGAAAAGCTGCAACAGCTATAAATGGATCATTTAGGGACAACAAGATGGACTCGTGCCTGTTCTTTCATCCAAAGTTTGAAAACCTGATAATTCAATTCTGTAAGTTACAAAACAATTCTGCAGAATGAGAAAACCAAGTTGAAATGGAAGATATTGGAACATCAATTTTGAAGCGAGGATGGAAGCAGGAGTTCATTTTGGTCATGGTACTAGGAAATGGAATTCTAGAATAGCATCTTATATCTCTGCAAAGCGTAAGGGTATTCATATTATAAATCTTATTTGAATTGTTCGGTTTTTATCAGAATCTTGTGATTTAGTTTTTGATCCAGCAAGCAGGGAAAAATTATTCTTAATTGTTGGTACAAAAAATAAAGCAGCTGATTCAGTAGTGCGTGCTGTAATAAAGGCCCGGTATCATTATGTTAATAAAAAATAGCTTCCTAAAAAGAAACTCACTTTGTCTAAGTTGAGATAAACTCTAATAAAGAGGAACTTAGTTAAGTGACCAACTCACCTTCAAAAATTTGCAAAATAACTTTCCATAGTGATTTCTTTTTTAATGGCTGCCCTACGTCAATTAATAGAAAAGAAATTTAAAAGTTAAAATCCTAAAAACACTTCACATAATGTCATTTATTTAATGTACCGATCATAACAATATTTCTTTTTACTATCATTAGGTGGATCATTTTTCTTTTTTTCCTTTTCGCCTGTTGAAATTGGAGAAAAGGAAGTCCAATTTACACAAATTAACCTAATTTACAGAAAAGAGTGGCATCCAAAAAGAGTATTTTGTGCTATAATCGTGTTCATTCTATTTTAGTTGTTCAACCCTTTTGCAATTTGATGCCAGAGGGGCCAATATTGGAAAAAAAAGAGAGAAAATAACTCATTTCCCAGGATGATATGTTAATTTGAATATTCCAAAACTTTTAGGCTCTAGTGAGTACCTAACAAACTTTTTTTTACCTAAACCAAAAACATGTTATATTAGCTAAAGTGGAACTGGTTTTTTTTCTTCAACTAAAGCATAAGCCTTTGCTCACAACAACTCCATTTCATCAATTCACTTATCAACCAAGACCCTTCCCAAAACTATAAGTACCCATTTCAGATTGTTTCTTTTAGAAAACAGAACTACACAATCAACTCTCTCATCAAATCTGATATATTCTGAATAGCATTCTTCTCTTAATCAACCACACCCCAAAATGGCCAAAACCCTCAAACCCACGTTTAATTTGCTATTGTTCTTAGCCATCACAATTGGACTTGCCAACTCAGCTAGAATCCTTGATGAGGTGGATCCACAACCCGGAGTCCTACCCACTTCACCTACAGCCACGGTACTACCCAATCCTTTCCCGACAGCTGGCACACAACCATTGGCGAATCCGATCCCCACTTTTACAAGTGGGCAAATCCCCGCCGTGGCCCCCGCGGCCTCGCCAGTGGACGATACGGATGATGATGATGTTGCTCCAGCTGACTCAGCAGTTGTACCAACACCTGTTGCTACAGGCGTGGCACCTATACCTGTTTCCACTGCAACACCCAATGGCAAGCCAACTAACTCGGCAATTGTACCGACACCTGTTGCTACAGGTGTGGCACCTATACCTGTTCCCACTACAACACCACAAACAGGATTAGATGTGGGAACGGCCACCACGTCACCACAAACGGCGCCAGCTGTGGGGACTACTAGTGGTGCCGTGGTGACAGGTGCTGGCCCAGAACACCCCACGCTGGCCTTCTTCATGCATGACATTATTGGAGGGTCACACCCAACCGCGAGAGTGGTGACCGGCCTAATCGCCAACACCGTCCTCAACGTCCCTTTCTCCAAATCCAACAACAACATCTTCCCCGTGAGCGGCGGAACTCCGTTAACAGACTCCAACATTAACGGCTTCCTCGACAACAACAAGAACAACCTCCCTTTTCTCACCGGCCTAAATGGCGCAGGCGGCTTCAGCAACGCTCAAACAAGCACGATAATCCAAAACAGCGGCAACAACAACATCGTCAACGGCGGTGGCAACCAACCTTTCGTGACAGCCGGCCAGCTCCCCGCTGGTGCCACCCTCCAGAAGCTCATGTTCGGCTCAGTGACCGTGTTCGACGACGAGCTGACCGAAGGGCACGAGCTGGGCTCCTCCGCTGTTATCGGAAAGGCGCAAGGGTTTTACTTGGCAAGCTCTTTGGACGGAAACAGCCACACAATGGTGTTGACGGTGGTTGTTCACGGCGGCGAAAATGGCCATGAAGTTCAGGACACTATTAGCATTTTTGGAGTTCACCGGACCGCTACGCCGCTGTCTCATGTCGCGGTGATCGGCGGGACCGGAAAGTATGAGAATGCTCAAGGTTACGCCACCGTGGAGTCGCTTCCTCAGGTAGACCAGCACACGACGGACGGAGTAGATACGATCATGCACGTTAGCATTTATTTGTCTGAATAGTATCGTTTTGTGTGGAAGTCGTGTTGTTTTATTGGTTGTTGTGATGGGGTTAAGTGTGGTGTTTGTGTCCACAATATCATGTATGTTTTAAGTATTATAATATGAAATTGAATGAAAAAATTTCCCTTTTTTTAAACGGGCTTTAATAATTGCAGATTATGAATGACTTGCTGATCAAAATAAATTGTCTTTATATCAAAACAAAAAACAAATACAAGTTCTCAAAATAAATTGTCTTTATATCAAAACAAAAAACAAATACAAGTTCATTAGATCTAACAACCCCTTCAAAAATAAGCGCATGCCAAAAGGCGAAAGACTAGTTCGCAATGTGTGTACCACGCGGCTCCGTGATTTGTAACAAGTTAGCTGCCTTCTATTTATATAAAGACAAGAGAGTAACTAACGCCTTCCACTGGCGATGTGGGATTATTCATTTGTTTCCAACAGACAGCGTCCTGTGACCTCGTGCCCATTTCTGTCTTCACGCCAACAAAATGTAGTCCCACATTTACATGACCGATTTGATTACTAATGAAGGGCTCAAAGCCATTCTTTTTTTGTTCGTGATTTCAATATCACCTATTTCTGGACAAAATATTGCAATCAAACTCTAATTAATAAAGAAGAATGATCCTTTAATTTTTTGCGGAAAAACCATTTTAAAACATACAAAACAACTCTTGAAAATTCCAAGTTAGCAAACACAAAATTTCTCTTTTGCAGATGTTACTAACAAACATGAAAGACCAAACTCAAAAAGCATATCAATACGAAACATAAACAGTAAACTCCAACAGAGTCTCTTCACCATCAGTTTCACGCTGATTGATGCCTGCAGGAAAGGTCTTAACAAGAGCAAACCCCTTGGCACTAACATACTTCCCATTGCCACCCATGATTGCCAAATGAGACTCGGAAACCGCCATTCTATGAACCCCAAAAAAGGTAAGTGATAAGCCAACCAACCAAGCCACGTCAAAGGCCAACCTCAGCAGAAACTGTTAGAGGAGTTTAGGATCGGTTATTTTTCAGTTGTGTATTTGTTATATACATGAGCAACTTGTTGGTTTGTTACAAGTGCCTTCTTCCAGCAACAGCTTCTTTGTACTATTGATAGTACAAATATAATCTCTTCAACTCTTGCTTCTCACTTTTAGAGAGAGCAGAGCTTTACCATTTCAAAGTTTATCTAGGTATCAAAGCTTGAGGATTTTTTCGTACATTTTCTTGCGGTTTCTCTCCATTTTTTCTTTGATCCAAACATGTCCTCTACTGGTTCTCAGAGTTCGTCCCCTTTAGCTTCATCTGGATCGGGACAATGTGCATCAATTGCTTCCATTCCTACTCTGCGATGCTTAACCACTTTCTCCTTGTAAAACTCGATCGATCCAATTATGTTTTATGGAAATCACAAATGGGTAATGTGATCTTTACTAATGGATTCGAAGGCTTCATCGAAAGGAGTTTCTGTTTGTCCTGATAAGGAAACAATTACAAGAGTGATTAATCCAGCTTTTCTTGCTTGGAGACGACAAGATAGAATGATCCTCAGTTGGATCTACTCGTCTCTAACTCCTAAGATAATGACTCAGATAATTGGCCACAACACATCTCATTCGGCTTGATTCGCTTTGGAGAAGATCTTTTCCTCTTCTTCAAGAGCAAGAATTATGCAATTACGACTTGAATTGCAAACATTGAAGAAATGATCAATGTTTATGATGGATTTTCTAATGAAATTGAAAAGTATTTCAGATAGCCTAGCTATCTGCTATTAGAGAATTTGTATCTGAGCAGGATTAGATAATGAATCTTCTTGCAGGTCTTGTAACTGATTATAATGCTATTGTTACAGCAATCAATTCAAGAGATGAAAGAATCTCACTATAAGCTGTTCATAGTATGCTTCTTTCTTATGAACATCGACTTGAACAACAAAACTCAGTTGATAATGCCTCAATAATGACTACTGAGTTTCAAGGACTCGGATACCTCCCACTAACAAACTATTTCCCAAATCAATCAATACCCTGTTCTTCCTCACCCCAGCCCTTATAACCAACTCCTACCCCACTTCATCCAGCTCAACACCATTCACACTTTCCTTCCCTCCCTTAGCCAGCTCAGCAAATCCCACATTGCCCTCTAGTTCTCCTCTATTCCCTTTCTTACCCCTCTTAACATACACTTGAGTAATTTGGGATTTATCATTACTCCTCCCTTTTAGAAGAACCTTGTCCTCAAGGTTAAAGGATGGAAACTGGGAACAAATTGTATCCTAAGATTCCCAAGTAACTTCCCAGTTTGGTAAATCCTTTTATTTTACCAACAATTCTAGAGGTTGCCCTGGTTCATTAACATTGTCACGAACCTGTAATAACGCTTCTAGTTCCACCAGTTGCTCCACGTCCTCAGA
>WUAT03000001.1:3036154-3047324 GCA_010015005.3 Ulmus americana
GAGAAGGAAGAAGAAGAAGAAAAGGAGGAGGAGGATGTCGAGTAAGAGAAAAAATAAGAAAAGAAATGGGGAGAAGAAGGAGAAAATATGAAAAATTTTAAAAATCAATTTTTATTTTTTATTTTTTTCATTTAATTTAGAATAATTAATTTTTAATTATTATTAGAATTTGATTTAGTTTGTGAATTCATTCCCATTCTTGTTGTTTTAATAATTTAAGTAATAAAAAAAATCATGCCCAAAATTAAATGAGGCCATAAGACGAACAAACGTGCGTTAACGACAAAAGTACTTGTGTTTTGTCGGAGCAGCGGTAATTACAACAGCTACCAGAAAACACAGAGAAGGCCATCCCCATCCTAATTAAAAAGAATCTTTTAAGTCGGTGGAGTTTCCTTCTCTCCGCAGATTTCCCCGTTTTTCTTCTTTCTGCCTCTACAAAAGTTTAGGGCTCCATCTCAGAATCACCCTCAGGAACACCCAAACCCTCCTTCCAAATGGGATTATGGGATTCTCTTCTCAATTGGCTCCGAAGGTAATTCTTCTCAATTTTCGACCTTTTTTTTCGTCAAACAAACTGGTTAAATTTTCTTGGATTTGTTTGAATTTCATATCATCTTTTTGGAATATGACGAAAAGTGCATTCTCGTATTGGTAATTCTTCAGATAACGAGAAGTTCATTCACAACTTCAAAACTATTTTTTAGATTTATTTTGTTTTTCTTCATAATTGAAATATATATATAATGGAAACAATTTGTGGCATAAACGATTCAAAATTTCACATTTCTGTTTGGGTGCTTGGACAAATATAGAGAGATTGGACATGTAATTAATAGTTTCCTAATTGGAGAATTAGAACACTTCCTATTTTTGAGGATATATATATCGATTTTTGACTGTAAAGAAAACTTGCCTTATTCTGTTTCTTATAACAAGAAGGAATTGGGGAGTTGAACCACCAGCATCCTTCTTTGAGCTTTTTGTTTTTAGTTTTGATCTATGATGTGGATGGCCAACTGAACAGTATGTTTAGTGATGGGCTCTAATTGTTGCAAGCAAAACTTTAGAGGTAATGGAAATGTTTGCCTTTGTTTAAGGGAATTGGTTTTGAAATGAAAATTATGTAGTTCTGGAATCGTGGTTGGTCTATTTGTTTTAGTGATAATCAATCGGAAACAACAAAATTGCTGAGACCTGGTCAATGTTTCCCATCTTTTACTAATTATTCAAAAATTGCAAAATTTTATTGACCAGGGGTGTTAATCGGTTCATCAGATTTATTTCTTTGGGAAAGAATGGATACAAACGTCATCATGGTGGAGTGATTTACTAAACAACCTATTAGAACATAATATTGTTGTTGGCTTACCACGTAGTACTTTACGTGTTTGGGAAAAGTGGTAAACATGATACCAGTGCAGATCCTCTTGATTTCGAAATCCTGCAATTGCAACTCTCTAGTTTGTCATGTGTTGGGGCTTATTTGTTTGTTTGGTTCTGACCCATGTTGAGTGTTTCTTTTTTTGCTTTGTTTGTTTCTTGTTTTAACTGGTCCATGTTGAACACTTGTCAAGAACCACGTGTGAAGGCCAAATGTTAGCGCATTATATTATTGTTGGCTCACTTTCTAATAGTTTAAGCTTTTGGGATTGATCAGTATTGTAACTCTGCCTAAAAGTCAAAACCTATGACCCATGTAGCCAATTAACCAATAAGTGCCTAGAATCCTACCCAACTACTTGGTTTTGAAATTCAGCTCAAATTTTATTGTTGGACTAGAGACCCATTACCATTTATAAAATACTAACAAGTTCTGCTATCAACAAACAACAATTAGGCACAAAAAGTTGCTATCAACAAACAACAATTAGGCACAAAAAGTACCATATGAAACTTTAAAACAGTAGTATGCCCTGTACATTTAGCAGGTGAAAATTAGAAAAGCATAAGTCCTTTTTGAGGTAGAGCAGGAGAGATTATCTTAACTTAGTGCACATGAACAAAGATTAAAGCCTGTGATGAGCTTCTCCATTAGTTTTGTAACCTCCAAGCCTAACAATGTGGTGATGGAGGAATTCAATATTATGGATCTTGAAGCTGCAAAAAAAGATCCTTAGGATTGAAGGGGACAAGTACAAATAGTTCAAAGCTAGTGAGACACAGTCAACTTAAAAAATGCATGTTAAATAAATTTGGAAGTTAAAACTCGTTCAGACTACTTTCTTACAAGCTCTGTGCCTCTATTCTAGGAACAAGAACTTGATGTCAAATGAGTGCTATGTTCAAATATTTTGGTATCTCCAATATTGTGGTGGTATACATGGGATTTGATGAAGTCAGTGGTATAGAAAAACCCAGGAAAGGAGAATTGGGTTGTAATGGCGTGGAATTTAAGGTATCTTGCTCACACCATGCATTATGAACTGCTATTTTGTTTGAACCTAACATCAAGGAAGGTCAAGAGATATAAAGATGTAAATTTGTTGGAGACAGACAGAAGAGATCCATGATTGGCTATGTGTCTTCAGTTTGGTGCAAGTTTGATAGCTTGGAAGTTTATGTTGCAATATATCGGGGTATTTAACCAAACAACAAAGTTTATGGCAATCCTGAGGCAGCAAAAGAAGCTTTGCAGCTGAATGGATTGGAAAAAGTGTGGTTTTAACCATGGTATTATTTAGTTGCAATATGATACTCAAACAAATTAGCTTGTAGTCAGGGTTTTCATAATAGGTTTAAGTGTTTAAAACGAAAGCATTACTGAGTGGGTGACGTTGGATGCTTTTTTTTTTGTGTTAAAAAGAGTCCGTAGAAGAGAATGCAATAGATATGTTAACCAAGATAGTTTCCTCTTTCAAGTTTACTATTCCAAAGACCTGTTGCAACTTGCAAGTCATCTTCTGTTGAACAAGTGGTGGTAGTGGTTCTATCTAAACATTGCAGTAGTCAGCCAAAAGGGTGTTATAAGAAAGTAATTGTTAAAAAAATGGTTGATAGACTAACTCGAGATGGCAGATTGGTGTGAATTTTAGATTTTATTTTATTTTTCCTGAATGATTTGGTGACAAAACTTTACATGCAGAGGCATATATATCATATATGGTATCTTATGAGTTTCTTGTTGTCTTCATAAAATGAAAAATCAGCAATCATTCTGGTCGAAATTAATATTCTGATCGGAATTAATGAATGGTGGCCATGTAAATGAAAGTTTCTTGAATTAAGATTCGTCTTATTTCTCAAGCAAGCATTCCTGTCTTTTGAACTTTGACTTGGGTTATTGAACAATAATGCTAAGACTACATCCTGTGGTTTGTAGATACTTGCCCGGGTATATGCTTTTCTTGCATATGTGCACTAACATTTCTTTCTCTTCTCCCTTTTCTGTATCTATATATGCCAGCTTATTCTTTAAACAGGAAATGGAACTTTCCTTAGTTGGGCTTCAGAATGCAGGGAAGACATCTCTTGTAAACTCAATAGCTGTGAGTGATCAGAAAACTCTGTTAAATCCTTACTGCTCTGTGTAGTGGATTTGTCTTCACATTAATCCTCTTATGTTTTACCAGACAGGGGGCTACAGCGAGGACATGATTCCAACTGTAAGTTCCTCAACCCGTAAAACTTCCTGGAATCAAGTATTCTGTGATACTGAATAATACATACTGAAATAACCAGGTTGGATTCAACATGCGCAAAGTAACGAAAGGAAATGTGACAATTAAGCTTTGGGACCTTGGAGGGCAACGGAGGTTCCGTTCAATGTGGGAGCGTTACTGTCGTGGTGTCTCAGCAATTGTGTAATTCCTTCTCTCTGTTCTTTTCTCTTTGTACTATCATTAATCTTTCTTTGATCTTCACTCTTCAATAGCTTAGTAAAGTGCTGCTAGCTTCTATGAGACGGATCATTGAAAATTTACCCAGAGTTGGAAATCTTGCTCACATATGAATGTATAATCCTTTTATCAGAGCCAGGCTACACGAATGCTAATTTTTTTCTCTATTACTACCTGGTTCTTAAGAACTGCCTTAGTGATTGCTGTAGCTATTCCAGCTTTTTGCTTTACCACTTTCATTGGAATTGAACTTTGAAAATGTCTGTAGTTATGCAGAGAAGTAAAGGCGACAGGCAAAACTTCACTTACAACTCTTTTTTTAATTTTTTTGACACAGATTTGATTACTTATTGTTCATTTCGAATCCTTCTTCCCCATAATTTATTTTTGTGTTTAATGTATAGGTGGTCCGTAAAGTGGGATCACTTTCTCACTTTGATCCATGAAGTTAAAAAATGACTCATCAGAGTCCCTGAACTTATTTGTTTAGTTTTATTCATAGTCCCAGACTTAGGATTATCTACTTTAGGGACTAGAATGAACCATATTTTACTGCCAAAGACCAAAAGTAGTCCCACTTTAGGGATTACCCGTATATTTTTCCCTTCATTTTTTTAAGTCTTTACTCTTTACCATTTGCATAGTTAACAATATACGCATATTTTCATCCATGGTTTGTATATTGATTTCCTCGAGGAAAATTAAATATCAACAGTTTTCATCTCGTTTAGCTAATTAGCTGAAGTGTCTTTCAATTTGCATCAATTTAAGTTGTTCTACGATGGCAGGTATGTTGTTGATGCTGCTGACAGAGACAGCGTTCCCATATCTCGAAGTGAGCTGCAAGACCTCTTGACAAAACCTTCACTAACCGAAATTCCTTTGCTTGTTCTGGGCAACAAAATCGACAAGTCAGAGGCTCTTTCCAAGCAAGCATTGGTTGAACAGCTGTGAGTTTAGGAAATCTTATCACGATTTGCTTGACTAATCACTATCATTTTCGCAACTTGTTTTTTTCTTGCTTAATTTGACATCCCACTGAATCTTGATCATTTTCTTTTCGGGTGGTCTCAGTGGGCTCGATGCAATCAACGACAGAGAGGTGTGCTGCTATATGATCTCATGCAAAGATTCCATTAACATAGATGTGGTCATTGATTGGCTTATCAAACACTCCAAAACAGCTCAGTAATTTATGGCTCAGGTTTGGCATGCTGTTGAGATTCAAACAATGTTGAAACACAAGGCGGTTAGCTGTTAAGAACATCTCTCAGTGGCCTTTTTCTGACGTGTTCTTTGCCATGGTTGGTTTTAGACATGCTCTAAACAATTTATTTGTATAGTACTTTGATGTTTGAGAAAAGATTTTCCGGCATTGTTGATTTAATTTCCTTCTAGTTGTGATCTAATACCTTCAGCTTGTTGATTGTCAAGTTAGAAGTGCCACTTTTTTATTGGCCAATTTATTTTCGTTGTTTACTATTCTTGATTTCGATTTCTTTCCCGCTTCTAATTGATTAAGTTCAAAATGAGGGTTTACAAATCTGTTCAAATGTTGGGCTCCAAAAGCAGCTCAAACAAGAGTCATTTGGATCCTTTTGTGGGTAATTTAGACATCAAGGTATTTAACAACCCAAAGCTTGTGGGGGGCTCTAGCAAAACCTTCTTTTCCAAAGAGGAAATCCAAGGGTTCAAAAAGGGGAAGAGATTTCGTTGTAGGTGAAAACAAGTATATTCCACTATCTAAAAGACACGACAAGTAGAAGATTTAGTTTTGGGAAAAAATGTCACATTTCAAATTTGATGATTGAATCAGAAAAAGATCAATCAGAATTTTCTAAATTTGATTTTAAGAAGTAATCAACAAAATGGATCATAATCTTGAAATTCAAAAGGAATATATCATGTGGAGCACAAAAAACATGTTGAACCATAAACACTGAGAAGCTTATTTCTCAGTAAATGTATAACCTCATGAATATCTGAAAAAGTTTGTCAGAAGGAAAGCATATTAGAGTTCAAAATTCAAAAGCAAAAGTTCATCAACTACAATAAGAAATCTTTGGATCCAAAGAAAAATAGCAAGAAGAATTTGTTATTATTTGTAACGAAACTCTTAAATTGGTCTTACCAGCCTGGTGGTCCTCTCCGACCTCCAACTCCGCTGGCCGTTGCCTTCCAACCTTCAACTTTGCCGGCTACCTGATAAGTGCTAGGAAGTATACTTAGAAAGGTGATTATTGAGGGATATTTGTGAATAATGGAAG
This sequence comes from Ulmus americana, assembly GCA_010015005.3. Lineage (NCBI taxonomy): Eukaryota > Viridiplantae > Streptophyta > Magnoliopsida > Rosales > Ulmaceae > Ulmus > Ulmus americana. Next base: position 3,042,261 of record WUAT03000001.1, read on the forward strand.
CTAAATGTGATATTTATGTGACAATATTTTGCAAGTGTTATGTTTCAGCCGTGTGTTTTGATGTATTTTCAGGCCTTAAAAGCTTAATATATGAGAAATTTGGAAAAAGCATTGGCAAAGGAGTAAGAATGAGAGGATTTGAGGGCAAAAAGAGTATTTTATATACGGAATCTTTGAGGAGTAGACTTAAATTGGGCAAAGTTAAATTCTATTTAGACCTCGAATGTTGCATTAATCACAAAGACTTTTGTTCAAGGCCAACTTAGATATCCTAGTCTAATTTGGATTTTATAAGGAGACTTGAAGTCCAAGCAAAGAAAATGTCTCTCTGAACATGCTAAGGTAATTGGGCCATAACTTTTGCTATAAATATCCTATTAAGGCGATTCATACGGCCCAAGAAAGCTAAGAGATAGGCTACAACTCAGAAGACAACTTGGATCAAATATGTTATCTTTGGGGGGTAATTTGTGTCACAAGAGAGAGCTCGTGGCAAATCCTGTATTTAAAAGATTTTATCTCATTTTTAAGGTTCTTATCTTAGAGCTTATTGATAGTTCTTTCTTCCCATAATAGTCCTATGTAATCTAGGCTATAAATAGGATGTTCTAAGGTTTAGAATGGTCATGTGATGGTGGAGGCCAACCTCTAGATCCACAACTCTTTAGGAGTTTGGGAGATGGTACGCAAATCTGGCTAAAGATGATCTTCTAATTAAGTGTAGTTATTCCTTTACTTTATTGATTTAATTCAAGTACTTGTAATGTTTGACATATTTTTTATGAGATTTTTCCTTCATTAATATATCAGATTTTCATAATCTAAATTTTCAGTTGTATGCTTGGGATGTAAACCGTGCAATTGAGTTATAGTAATTGAATAAATATAGAATTAGGGCAACAAAATCTACGAGGGATTCTTGGAATCTTGTTGTTTTAGTTCATTGTTTTCAAACTCAATCTTAAATCCTTCGTTTAATTTTCTGCAATTATTTCTCTCTTATTTTCTTTCTACCGCTTGAGTGTTTAAATCACAAACTTCTCTTGTAGATCGCTTTCCTCTTGGAATCAACACCTCAACTTAAACTACAATAATCATGGGTGTACGCCGTTTCCGGGAAAGGCGTTATCAACGAAAAAAGTTTTATCGATTTCAACACAAAAATCGGTATTTCTATCATTTTTCTTTAGTAGTTTAGTTAATTTATTTTCTAATAAATCAAAAATCACAAAAAAAAAAAAATTAGTTTCTTTTAGGTGGGGTATTTTGACAAAATATTCCGACAATATAATACATAACAATTCTATGAGAAGGCGATTCAAGGACTTACTAGGAAGGCTCTCTAATTACTCTATGTCGAAGGAGAATCTTTATTTAGTATTTTACTTTGGATTAAATGAAGATACTAGAAGGTGGGTGGATGATAGAGCTATGGCCAATGTGTGTTCTACCTTTTTAAGGAAGACGACGAGGCCTACTACTTATTGGAGGATATGGTGAGTTACAATTATCATTGGAATTTTGATCTGTCCATCTACGGTTGGAGCTACCAACTCCCTTCCTGTATTAGTCACCACAATATCATGCATCAATCTTTTGGAAATCAAGAAAGACGAAATGACATCTCTTAAAGATACCTTAGACCTATTCTTAGCACATACTAAAGAACTATTTAAGACTACTCAACAGTTGGTGGATGAGCGAAAAGAGATCAACCGTAAACTCACTAAATTGAGAAGTTCTTTGAATGAGTTTGTGCATAAACAAAAGCATGCGGAAACACTGCTAAATGAAGAGCCAATGGGGCAGCAATCAAGGAGGAACCAAGTTTTTCGGAGGTTGAAGAAAAGCCAACGCCAGAAGAATCAATGTCTGAGTGGATGACCATAGATGAATACTTGGCACCCGACATATGGTTGGTTGCCTCTCAACCCTTTTTATACCCATGAGGATCTTCCCAAACTTGAAAAGACGCATGACTACATAGAGAAGAACGATCAACCACAAGAAGTTAAGGAGTGTGCATTACCTATGTTATTAACATCATCACAACACAGTCCTAACTTGGCCAAAATATATTACCTTCTATTTGCGTTCTCAACCCCCAGCTTATTGGAAAATTCCTTATTTTATTGATTCTTTGAACACACAACCACCCACACTTTTCAAGCCAACATAATTTGTGGCCAGATTCTACAGAGTTACAGACTATGCAACTCTCTATAGAAGGAAGCCACTCTTTGAGTGCCTACACGAAAGTTTAACTAATGAATTAAACTTAAAGTGTTTCCTGGGAGGCAACTCAAGCATTCTAAACTTTATTTATTTTTCTTTTTAAGTTCTTAGAATTTATTTTCTTTTGTTATTTTTTCTTTAGGTCTACATTAAGTTTGAAGGAGGTTCTGCCCTAGATTGTTCTCATATCCAAATTGTCAGCTGAATTTGGCCAAGATGGGGTTCGAATTTGAGAGCGCTTTAAACATATTGATTGAAGCCATTGAGTTATCTTTCCAATGTTGTAGGAATCTAGGTAGTGCTATAAATATGGGAGGCACAACACGCTAAAATTTGTGCCTTACTTTCTTTCATGCCGTGCTCAACCCATTTTTTTTACGTGTTGTGCCATGCTGTGCTCGATTAATAAACAGAGGGTCCAACATGGCTCGTAAGCTCGAATAATGCATTTCGTGCCATGCCAAATAACATGCTTAAATAAGGGTCGAAAATGTGCCAAAATTAAATATGACTAAAAATATGTTTCATTTTATAAATTAGAGAGAATATTATTATTAACTTACTAAATTATGGAGGATTTTAAATATAAAGGGAAGTTAAAAAAATATATTAATAATAGAAATTAAAAGATAAAGTTATAATGAAAATTAAATTTAATGAATTAAAAAGTTTACAAATTATTATTATCTATAATTTCCTCGTTAAAAACCTTACCAAGAAAAATTCAGTGGGATAAAAACTTGGTAAGGGAAAAAGAAGTACAGTCAAATTGAAGAAATTGTATGATATATTACACGAGGTATAAATGTATTTTCCATCTTCAATTACAGTTAAACCTCTATAAATTAATACTCTTGGGACCATGAAAATTTATCAATTAATCGAGATATTATTTAATCGAAAAATTAATAATTTATTAATTTATACATTGATAAATAAATTATCTTTATTGAATTTTCGTGCAAATTGTTTTGACTAATGAGTTTAGAAACATGTCGTATGCTTATATATATGTTCAATTAAATGTTATTTAGATTATATTTTAAAAAAATGTTATTTAAATTAAGATAATTAAATATAGAATTAACAATTCAAATGCCTTACGAAGTTTTTCGGAATTTGCAAGTTGCCTCTTAATATTTCAAAATGGCATTTAAACCTCCCAAACTTTCAATTTGGTGACTTAAGTAACATATATTTTAATCGGATTATTTCCCGCCAAATTTTTCGTCCCATATGAGGCGCACGTGACAATGGACATGGACAATTTTGAAATTTCAAACAAATTTTGTTTCACCTTTTTTTTATTTTTTATTTTTCACTTATCTTCTTCTTCCTCTTCTTTTTTCTCTCCCTCTTCTTTTCTTCCGAGAAAAGAAGAAGTGAAAACTATGTTTTCCTGGACCAAATCAAGTTCTTAGACCACAATAAGAACTATACCCAAATTAGCACCATACCCAAATCCTAGAAGAACCAAATACCTCAATTGAAACCTAAACAAAATACTCATAAAACACTTGAAATTCATACTCAGGAAATTTAATGGACACTTAAAAATAAGAGAAAAAACTGGGAAACCAACACCACCATGCACCAAATAAGAATTCAATAAAAGAAAATATACAAATTTCAAACACAAATTTGACAAGAAACAAAAAATAAAAAAATAAAATAAAATTACAAGTTAATATCAATTTTCCACAAACACACATAGAACTTTTGCACAAATTTTTTTCCAAAGCTATAGTATTACCGCTCCAATCAATTACTAATCAAAACAGTTTTCATGATTATCAACAATCTTCTATATCGAATTCCCAATTTTGCTATAATTCCTCAAATGGAATATGTTATGGGGATTTTTGTCACAGATGATGTGGCATCCAGATCATTTCAGAATGACTAACACGTAGATTGCATTCAAGTTGAGCTGGAAGTTATGCTTGCCAGGTTGGCATCCCAAAGTCTTGACCGCCACGGTGTCCGAATGAATGCTGTCGTCTGTCTTCACGTCGAAGTAGAGAAAGTCTTGGTTCACCTTTCTAGACTTAGTGAAAATTGAGGTGCGATAGCTCCCAAATTAATTTGTGAACAACACAATGATAACAACGTCATCCGCAACAGATTATGGTGTTCAAAAAGACTGGAAATCCCAAATTTACATCGCGAAGATCGACCGGGTACAAATTGGCACCAAGCCAGCTTAGCTAGCTGAGCTCCCTAGCTTGGCCAGGCAGACATGACGCGCACCCTGTGCCGAGCTGTGTCCAACTGAGTTTGCCTGCACACCTACTTGCCCACACAAGCCCATGCACGCCCAAGTCACAATGCGCCTCATCCGAGCCCTACTACCGGGCTACCAAGCCAGCCTGCCAAGCTGCCTAGCTTGGCCAGGCTTGTGCAGCTCACTTGCCCAGCTTGGCTAGGTCCCCTCTCTGTACCAAGCGCCCTACCCGCACGTCCCGTTGAGCCTACCAGCCGAGCTCCCTAGGCCCAGCTTGGCCAGACTAGCTCGTCCAATGTGAGCTGTTGCCTTCCCAGGGCGGACGTCGCGATTTCGTCCATCTTACCCGTTTTCTAGACTCCCAAACTTAGTACTTCATCAAGTCCATCCAATATGCTTATGATGAGCTATTCTCTATGTCCGAAACCTTCCTGGATCATTGAGCTCCTCGAGGAGCCTCTCAATACTTAGTCAATTTGAGATGCGATATCCCAAATTCTAAGTTGTTCCAAACTCTCTGTTTCGATCAGCTTATGACACATAAGCATATATGTCCTAGTAATCAGCATTAAAAAGGACCCATGATTTATGACATGGTGTCTCAT
>WUAT03000002.1:0-12279 GCA_010015005.3 Ulmus americana
ACTTGAGAACTTTAACATAGCAAACCAAGACAAAAAAAAAGGCTGCAGCGAGAGAAGAGCCATGCCACGGTGGAAATCACTAGGAGTGCAACTAAACTGAATCAAGATCGAGGTGCCGCGGCGGCAAGCTCCTTGCATCGCGGCTGAAAACGTTGGGAGACACAACTCATGAACCCGAGCTGAGGTGCTGCGGCAACAACTTCCTTGTGCCGTAGCGGAAAACACTGGAAAACTCAAAACATGGGAGACACTTCTCCAAAATTCTTTTTGCTCAACAATACTTCTCATAGCTTGGTTAAGTCTTCATTTGGTGAGATTACACAACAGGTGGCTTTAAAAATATTATTTGCTTATAATTAATAATACGTGTCAAAACATCCAAATCTGTTCAGTTTTGTAAGAAACAAGGGGAAACATAAATGAACCCTGAAATCCAGTGCTACAATTAAAGCAATTCTATTTCTTAAGTATATATGCTAAAATGGAAATTTTTCCAACTAAAAGGATGACAAAACATCCCCAAAATGTTCCTCTCTTGTAAAATGTAATCTTGAGTGTTTCTATTAGTTCCAAAAGCCTCTGATATAGTCTAGAGCATTCCCAACTTTCATGCCAACTGAAACACTTAAGTCTAAACTCGAAATAAAATTTTGATAATGGATCAACAAATGTTAACACCACAAATACTATTGGGAAATGAAAGAATAAACTTAAGTAGATCATAACTAACAAAGAGTGCTGAAATGAAGCTTTCAATATCAAAAGCACACCTTAGGGCCCACTTGGTGTTCTTTGTCTTTAAGATCCTTTACTTCTGCACCGATCAATGATTCAAAGAAAGTTAAAAAGAAACACAAAACTGGATAATGTGTTTGAGCCTCAAAGGTGATCGATAAACAAACAGAAAATTTTAAGGAATGACACTCAATTTTACATGTATATTACCTTCTCTAGTTTTCGACACTGATTCTGATAATTTGAGGCCTCTTAACATGATTTCTTCATCCCTAAAAGAGGTTTGCACTAGGGAGATCCGCTATCCCCATACCTGTTTATACTGTGTACAGAAGTTCTCTCTTGGCTTATAATGAGGAATGTGGAGAGTGGAAACATTCACGGGCTAAAACTCACTAGGGGCAGCTTGCGTTAGCATCATCTTTTATTTGCAGATGACATCTTTCTTTTTGGCAAAGCTTGTGAGGAAGAGGCTGTTCACTTCAAGGGCTGTTTAGATATGTTTTGTTCTTGGTCAGGGCTCAGTTTCAACTCAACTAAGTCGAATGTCTTATTTAGTAAAAATACTAAAAGCAGGACTATTGCTAATCTCTCCCATTTTATAGGTTTTACTCGTATTCCCCTTTCTAGCTACTACCTGGGAATGCCCCTCTTCAGAGCTAATAGGGTGAATGATTTCAACTTCTTGGTTGAGTGCTTTGATTCGAAGTTGGCGGGGTGGAAAGCTATACTTTTGTCTAAGGCAGCCCGGTTAACCTTTATCAAGTCTGTGGCCCTCTCTATGCCTATCTATGCTATGCACTCATCAAAGATCCCAAAGGTTATCTGCTTGAAAATGGATGCTTGTATTAGAAGGTTTTGGTGGGGTTCTAGTGACTATAGCATTCGTTCTTTATGTCTAAAAGCTTGGGATGACATTTGGGTCACTAAAGGTGATGAGGGACTTGGCTTTAGACAGATGGAAGATATGAACCATGCTTTGATCGCGAAATGGGGCCGAAATGGGGCTGGGATTTACTAACATGAAAGGCTTCCTATTGTTTATCTTTTTTGCAGGCTAAATACCTCTGAACTAAAGACTTCATTTCGGCAAAGCCTTCCCCGATAGACTCTGCTCTTTGGAAGGCCATTGTTCACTCTAAGGACCTGCTGCTACAAGGTGCTTACCGCTAGATTGGAGATGGTGCATCCATTAATATCTAGGAAGAGCCTTTGGTTCCCAAGTGTTTTCAGTTTAAGCCTAGACACTGTGATCTTCCTCCTTGGGATATTCACCTCGTGAGAGATGTCATATCTTAGCCGGGCCATTGGGATATCCCCAAGGTTTGATCCCCTTTTCACGCTGATGATGCAAAAGCCATCCTGGAGTTGCCTCTTCCTCTTAATCCGAGGAGAGATAGCTAGTTTTGAATTCGTGACAAGGTTGGAAAATTCACCTCATGTTCTGCCTATCTCACTACACAAAATCATTGCTTCTCAATTGCTTCGCCTATCCCTAGACAAGTGTGGCATCGTGTGTGAAAAGCTAATATTCTCCCCCACCATAGACTTCTTTGGTGGCAAGCCATCTCTGACTACATGCCTACTAGAGCTCGCCTTAACAGGTTTATTCCTCACATCCCTACCCAATTGCCCTTATGTGGTGCCTCTGACGAAACTATAATCCATCTCATGCTGAAATATGATTTTGCTAAAATTATCTAGTTTGAGTCCCCTTGGTGCATTCGCTCGAACTCTATACAGGTTTCTTCACCTGACGGATTTTTCTCCTTCCTATGGGATATGAACCACATGATTCAAAATGGAAATATCGTTCTCTTTGCCTTTATAATGTTGGACCTAATATGGATGTGCCGGAATGATGTTACACATGGAGGCACTATTCCAGACCCTAGGCCCCTTTGTGAAAAATCATGAAGGCCTACCTGATTCGTCTCTGTCCCTCAGAAAGGAGAGTCCCATGCTAGCTCCTTGGGTCCCTCTGCCATATGACTGGTTAAAATTCCTGGTAGATGCTGCCATTGGTCAGGATATTGCTATGGTTGCTACGTCTGCTATGGTGGTTCGTGGGCGGGCTGGTTTTCTGGTGTTCTAAGAGGATACAGTCCTCTGACTCACTGGTTGTGGAGGCTGTTACTTTGCTCTTAGCCATTTCCCCTGCTTGCTGCTCTTTCCGTTCAAGCTGGTGCTGGTTTGAAGGTGATGCAAAAGTGGTTGTGGACTCTATATTGTTTCCCAATGATGTCCTTTATTGGCCTATTGCTACCATTATTGATAGCTGTTGTTCTTTTCTTAGTTTGCTTCCTATTTGGCATATCTCGCACACTATTCATTCACGGAATGTGTTTGCTCATAATGTTGTTAGATGGTGTTTAGTTAATAATATTTATTCTGACTTTAATATTTTGCCTCTTCCAGAGTCCCTCAATTATGATGTTAAAGAGTGGCTCATGGATGATAGTTAGTTGTTTATTTTGTTTTGTTTTTTAACCAAATATTCAGTTACCAAAAAAAAAAAAGAGAGAGAGAGAGTTTGACTGAGTTTGAGAGAGTGAAATGTCAATTTAGAAGACAAAATGATTAAAAAACAAAAATAAAAAGAAAGGCTTTTTGAGTTCATGAACTGCGATGAAAATGGCAATTTTGTCACCATCTATATATATATATATATATATATTACATAAATTGTTCTTCAATTATTCGATTTCTAATATTTTAGCATAATTTTCAGTTTACCCAATAAGTATCTGAATATTATAAACCCATGAAATAATTTATCACAGAATTAATATATCGCCATATCGGTTAACGTGAATGATTTTTTCAGAAATATGAACTTCAGCAGCGGTTTTTGAACTACAATAATACGCTATTTGGGCTACAATAAACAGTTTAGGGACCAACTTGTTATTTTGTTATAGTTAAAGGACCAATTGTACCACAACAAACATTTGAGAGGCTGTGTAGGAAACGAGGGAGACGACCGAACTGAAGTGAACTAGTTTTGTGAGAGAGAGAGAGAGAGGAGAAAAGGGGAAAGTAAAATGGCAAACTCAAATCGGTTGGCATATAATTGTTCTGGTTGTGGTTCCCTATTCAAATCGCTGCTATTCCTTCAAAGTTCACGCCCCTCGTATGCCCAATTTCCCCCTTTTTCTTGTTTCTCCTCGGAAGCGAAATCGACGGAGGCTGAGCCTGAAGACGATGACATCACTGTGAGCTCCGGAATCAGCAGGCCGCTCTCCCAAATCCTCAAACAACTTAACAAGAAAGTCCCCGATTCCCTTATCAAACTTCGCTTCGAAAATGGAGTTTCCTCCAAATATATTCCATGGTATTCTCTAAATAACTTGTTCTTCATTTACCCTTTTTCTCTAAATATATTTGGTATTTTCCTTATGCTGATCATAAACTCTAGCAATTTCGCATCTTTTGAAATGGGTTGTTCGGAAACTTGGTGTCCACAACATAATGTCAATAAGGGTTTTGCTTATGAAGAAATTGCATTTGTACAGATGTCGTAACTAGTTTTTATACAAGTTGTTAGTGGTTTAAGGGTTTAAGCATGACCAATTTAGAGTTTTTAGTTGCATTTGATAATATGGCCACTTTTGGTACAGGCACATTGTAAATCGAATCATGAACTTACATGCCCCAGGTTTGTATTTAACTATCCCCTAAAGTGATTATGAGTCTCAAGTTGGCAATTTTACATATTTATGTTCTCAAAATGGTTGATGCCCCTAACTTGTTGCAGAATGGTCTGGTGAGATTCGAAGTATCACCTACACTCCTGATGGAAAATCTGTATCTGTCGTTTACCGTGTAACACTCTATGGGACTGATGCAGAGGTATGAATTCCCTGTTAATTTGGAACATGATTTGAGTTTTATGTCAAAGTTGTGGAGGGAGAGTGAACTGATATTATGCAGTGTATAAATGGACATAATAATGAATATCAATACTTTGGTTTGGTGATTAGAGAATTGATATAATGAAAAAAAATTCTTTTGGTAGCAGATATACAGGGAGTCCACAGGGACTGCTGCTTTAGATGATACAAGCTATGGGGATGCCGTGCAGAAGGCAGAAGCAATGGCATTTCGTCGAGCTTGTGCTCGTCTTGGGCTTGGGCTTCATCTTTATCACGAGGATCTGGTCTAGTAGTTTTTTATTTATTTTGAGATTGGGACCACAACAAAAAAGCACCGCCACTGCCATGTGTGAATTCGCATATGATATGCCTAAACCACCGGATGAGCTTTTTCAAAACTGCTTTTTTGTGTTTACGGGTTTAAAACTTTAGAGAGGGAAACATATATTGTTTCTGCTTTCTACTTTCTACTAGCTTAGCTACTGCTCATGTCACAATATATTGTTTCTTTTTTAATTTATTTAGTTTAAGTTTATACTTGTTTGTTTGTGACCATACTTCATTTTGGTAACATCTGAAGAGGAATATACTAATATGGTTAGAATAGATCACACTTTTACAACTTTAACATTATATAGGTACCGCCAAAATAAATTAAATTAAATATTGCAAAACAAGGCTTGGATGAAATTAATGTATAGATAGTTAAAAGGGGGTGAGGATAAAGCTGCGGGTGACAGAAGCATGTGTTTTGGTCACAAACACAAACACAACTCCGTGCATTTGCTTTTTCTGCCCCCCCTCTCTTTCTGTCTCTGACTCTTTCTCTTGCTTTCTTTGTGTCTTTGTGTGGGAGAGAGAATGTGGTGCGTTGGATTAATAGAATGGTCCATTCCATTTCCATATACTATATAGGGAAGAAGTGAAGATAAAGTAAGTAGGGTTTGGTCAAACACAATTGGGAGACAGCTATCCCATTTGCCAGATAATACTAGCTCATTCCAATCCTATGCCTTGCTTGCTCTCTCTTTTTGCCTTTGCTTTTTAGGCTTTGATTCCCTACTTCTCTCTCCTTCTCTTATTATCATTTAAATCGTAAGCATCAAGTATTTGGGATTAGCTGTCTCTGTGTGCCAAACTGGCAATGCCAGCGAAACCCTCTAATGCCCTTCCCTCTTCACACTTAATTCCACATATACCCTATACCTAAAACCAAATTAACAATGAATACATAAAAACTAAGGCATCAATTACCAATTACTAGTTTGTTTGTCTTTCAACAATCTATCTTAACGTATAATCTAATGCCCTCCAATTCTGTAATATAAAACAGTATTTATAAATAGCAATAGCTATTATTTTGTCTAACTATACAAAATTTCAATTGAAACTTTAACAAGTTAATTAGATTTAGTGGGAAATAAAAAAGAAAAACTACTCGAGAAAAGAATGTTTTATTAAATGATTTACTCATCCGAATAGTGGATTAAGAAATTGGACCTAACAATTGCAACAGCAATAGCAATTTATTATGTTTAATGGACACCTAACCTTTTTGACTTCCCGCGTGATTTCTCGCCAGCAGCCTATATGTGATGAAGGTGATTCTTCCGTTCCGGTTCTGCCCCAGCTATAAAGCACTCGGCATGATCCGTAATTGATTGATGAATAGGGGGTGTTTGGTAATTAAGTAAAGAAGAGACGTGAAGGGCATAATAATAGAAGCAGAAGGTAGCCGAGTCTCATGATTAAGCGTGGTGCTTTATGAAATGAAATAATAAAGAAGAAAGACGGGAGTTTGGGTTATACGAGGCGAAAAAGGCGCGTGATTCATACAAAATAATGAAAGCGGGTGGGGGCTGATTCATGTCCGTATTATGAGATTCTTTTGCTTTCTCTCTTTTGATCCTACTTCTCTCTCTTCTCATCAAATTGCAGCCCTAAATTTCTCTCCTCGTTCCACTGTCTCTGAACTCTAAATTGAGAGATTGTTAGATTTAGATATATAGAGAGGTAGGTGATCGGATCGATTGAATTAAAAGGAGAGAGGTGGAAATGACTCCAGCAAATTTGGCAGGCCAGTTTGGTGATACCACATACACAAAGGTGTTTGTGGGAGGCTTGGCTTGGGAGACCCAGAAGGAGACCATGAAGAAATATTTTGAACAGTTTGGCGAGATCTTGGAGGCTGTTGTCATCACTGACAAAGCCACTGGCAGATCCAAAGGCTACGGATTTGTATGCTTGCTTTCTCTCCATCTCCATCTATCTACCTTAACTACTTAATTGGATTAATACATCTTTAATTACAAACATGGATCATCTTCAGGTAACCTTTCGCGAAGCAGATGCCGCAATGAGAGCTTGTGTCGATGCTGCTCCTGTTATAGATGGAAGGAGAGCCAACTGCAATCTCGCTTCTTTGGGTGTTCAGAGATCCAAGCCTTCAACTCCAAAGCATGGTACCTTTTACTTTTCTTCTCCCATTATTTACATCGTTTTCTTTCTTCTTGCCAAAATTAGCTTTCACTTTATTAAAATAGACCAGATCTGGAACACTTGCTTCAAAAAAATTCAAAAATATATATATATGAATAATATTCATCCCTAGTTACTTGTTATATATTTAGAAAGAAGAGATTAAAGTTAAACATGCAATAGTAATTAAGGTAGTAAATGGGAACAGGAGGAGCAGGCAGGAACATGAGGGTAATGGGATCGTATCAAACGGGTTTTGGAGGAATGGGAGCAGCTTTTGCTTCGGCACCAACCTTCCCTCATTATGCTATCCACCAAGGAATTCCTTACAATCTTTATGGGTATGCATGTTTATAGCCATAGCCATAGCCATAGCCATGCATATATGCATGTGCATTGTGTTTTTATATATATTTATATGCTAAACTTCAAACTGTATTTCAGGTACGCTCCATACTCGCCAGACTACACTTATCCTAATGCCACGGTTTGTACTCAACTACTCTTTTATGTTTCTTTTGTCGTTGTTAGCTTCTCCCATTCCCAACCAATGGTTTTTTTTTTTTAAGATGCATTCGGTCTTTTTCGGGTACTTGTTTTTTTTTGAAATGTCTTGGGCTACTTGTCAGAGACTTGAAAAAGAATAATATATATAAGCAAAAACGTAACACATTAACAAAAGATGTTCTCTTTGGGATTCACCCCGCGCCCTAAACAAATAAATAAAAGAGAGGTCATTTACTGTAAATAATTAGAGTAATTTAGCATCTAAACATGTTGTGCCATCCAGTCAAACTTCTTTTTCTCTTTTTGCTACATTGATTTATAATATAATGCACAAAAAGAGAAGAATCTGTTACATACAACAAAATATATCATATTTGTGGTCCAAACTTAATTAGGAATGAAGAAATAACCGAGTAATTTGATATTAATATATAATACATGTTGAATGGGTGCAGAACTATTATGGAATGTTGGGAGGGGCAACATCACAATATCCCATGTATGGCACAGCTGGGCCAGGCACGGCGGCAGCGGCATTCTACCCTTATCTCCAATTCGGGGAAGGCAGCACCACTAATGGTAGTGGAGGTGGCGGTGGTGGTCAGGGCTATGGTGGTGGCGTCCAATATCCTCACCATCATCAACTCTTTCAGTACTCCACTGGGGCTTACCCTCACCACTATGCTGCTACTCCAATGTCACTTTCGCCTTCTCCGGCCATGCAATCAGGTGTGTATCTGTCTCCTCTACGTGTCTCTGTCTGTCTAAATTATATTTTGTTGTTAACAAGTGGAAGTTGAAGTTGGAGGACGCACTAACATCTTTGACAGTGTGTTTTGCTGTGCCACAGGCGTAACCATGGCCCTTCCTGCTCCAATTCCTCATTGCTACACCAAATGAAAGTGGCTCCTCCAATCTATTCTGAACATTTTCAGCAAAAGTCCTTTGCCCTAACCATGGTTCAATCCTCTCTTTCTCTTTCTCTCCCTTCATCTTCTGCTAACTGATGGTGGAGTCCGAACTTGGCATTTCGGCTCCTGCCCAAAATGCTCCCCAAAGGAGCTAAACTCGTCATCGGCATCTCCAAAATGGGGGTGCGTCTCTCTCATGCATGCATTTTCCCCCTTTTAAATGAGGGCTGGTTCCTTGAAGAGAACCAAAGCAAACTTAACTTGTCACCAACTCTGGCTGTTGGATATAGCTAAGTTGGTTTCACTTGGTAAACCATGTTGCTTTCATGATTAATCCTTAGCCCTGGAGAGGCTTTGGCTCAAAGAAAAAAAAAAAAAAAAAAAGAAAACCCACTTCGACACATGCAGTAGTGAAGTGATGGTTAGCCTAGGAGAGGCTAAAACAAAGCTGATCATAATAATAATTTGGTTTGCAAATATTGTAAATTCAAAACCACACTGAGATATAGCAAACCCTTTCGCTTAAGTTGACCGTACATTTTCAGATAGCTAGCTAATTAGTAATTACCTCTAGGCATCGAGGAAGTTCTAATTTTTAGCAAATCTCTGGTACACATGGGCATGGATTGCCCAACTATTTTGGCTGTTAACACATCTAGTCTTAGCATTTTAGATTTAGGATCGAGTTTCATGTCTCTAGCTAGAAACTCTTTTACAACTAAGTTAGTTGTCAGGTTCTACATAAAATAGTGTCTAATCAATCAACCAACCAACCAACCATCTTTCCCTGGAGTAAAGGGACCACTGACTCATGTTTCTTTTTGTCTGTAAATTCAATTGTGGCAAAACTATGGGAGTTTTGGCCACCGAGAGTTTTAGCGAATTTAGGTGGTAGGGATAGTGTAGTGTTTTAGGCGTTGAGAACTCCATTGATGGATATGGAGGTAGCTCTCAAATCATGTTTGCATATAACCCTCGGGAGATATTTTGGTTCCCTCGGGTTCTTCTCCACTAACTTCTCACCAACCATGGTTAGGACTTAGGTCAGCATCATCGCTCTTGTTCTCTCTCCTCCCTCTATTTGGCATCTTCATCGATCATCATACCTCTCTCTCTTTCAACTTTTACTCAGATGGACCTCGATATACTCTTTTTTTAATTTTATGTATAATTAAAGCCTATATATGGTTTGGATTTGTATTTAGAGATGCTACTTAATTAAGATTCATTCCCTATCCAACCGGTGGGATTGGGAATGACTACGCTCTACTTACTACGTATTATGCTTTTTAATTCCAGACTGCAATTAATGCTTACTTCTCTGCTCATGTTTTTATTTAATTCTTTAAACATGAATTTTTATCAAAACAAGAATGTATACATATAAAGTTTGAAGAGTATAGTATGTTTATTTTGTCAACTTAATTACCATGTAATGAAAGTAAAAGTAAAAATGAAGATGAATGCATGGTTAATTACATACAATATAGCACAACCTTCATTTTGGTTTCATAACACATTTAAAAATGGTGTTTCATACATGATTTTGTTGTTCGCTATTACGTGAGATAACCTTTTGTTACTAACCATATCATTTTTACCTTGAATTCAAAATCATTATATTTGAGTCCCTTCCTCTTCGTCTACCCTTTCGGGCCTTTTGCATTATACCTAGCAGGCCCATGTATTGTAGGAAGCTATAGGGCTGGGCTACATACAAATGGATTATGCGCTGACAAAATTGGGGGAACTACAGAAATGCCATTAAAACATTTATACTCCTGTTTTAAATTTTGGCTTTTTGATACAAATACCTCCTAATATTTGTGTATTTTTATATGTTGTTTCCTAAAGTTAGAATTTGACACAAATATTCCTTAAATTTGCATTTTTTTGACAGTTTTTACAGAATCTGAAACGGACCCAAATTCCGTTTATTTTTCGTTTCAATGACTAGCACGTGACTAATAAAACAAGGGTAATTTTAGAATTTTTTCTCTTCTTTGTTTTTTATTTTTTTTTATCTCTCTCTCTCTCTCTCTCTCTCTCCAACCTAGAAAACATGAAGAAAAAAAAAACAGAAAAATCCACACCAAAAAATTCAAATGCATCCTAAAATCATCAAAAAAGTCCATACAAAATCATTACAATTAGTCGCCCCATCTTTCTCAGCAAGTAGAAAGTAGTCTTTCACTCATTTGGTTGTGGCAAATAATCCTCCTACAAGAATAGAGTGATCTTTTAATTTAATTCAACTCAAGGATACAAGTGAAATCAAAATTGGCAGTTCAAGAGGAACTAAAAATTCCCTGAACAATCAACTCAATTTAATTTTTTTCATAATTTTTTTTAATTGCAGATTTTTGTTTAAAATGAAAAAACAATTCACTTCCACCATAAGTTCTGGTAACCCCACTCCACCATAAATTCTGACAATCCCCCTCCACCATGTTTTCCACCCATATTCCACCTCACCACCTCCACTAATATCCTACTGGCCATCACTTCCTACCATCACAAAATCAAAACCAATTATTCTCAAAATCATCAAATCATCAAACCCCAAAATCCTCAAAAACATCAAATCGAACCCATAAACTCCATCTATAATCAAAGATAAAATCAAACCCGGCCTTAAAAACTTTCCATCAAAGGAAATTCAAACCCAAAAATGATTTAGGTCAATCAACTCCCAAACACAAAAAAGCACAAACAACAAGAGAATCAAATAATAAAATTTCAGCAATTATCACCAAAGAAAAAAAATTTATAGGAAAAAAAATTCATCTTACGTTCATAAATTCCCACCCACATAACTGAAATTTTCCACTACACGATTTTGGCTACAATTTTTATCAACAAAATCTCTGCTAATCAACGGTACTAATCCCATAAAAAGCATCAATTTTCTCACAAATCCAAAAAATAAAACTAATCCAAAACTCACAAAGTTTGCTTGAAATTTTTTCTTTAAAGCTTAAATCGAAGAAAAGAGAAAAGAAAGAGCCACCAAATGAAATCTACTACACGGAAAATCCATCACAAAAAGACCATCAATGGAGGAAGTTTGAAATCTAGAGTTTTGTGAAAAGATTTGGATTGAAAATGGAGGGGAGAAGGAGAAGGATTTAGAGGTTTACACTACGAGAAAAAAGTTCTATTGCGATGACATTAGTCGTTGCAATAGACCAACATGTTGCCTCTATAAAGTTATTACGACGATAATATTGTCGCAACGTATCGTCGCAATAGGTTCATGCTTGTAGGTTAATTGTGACGACATTTATTGTCACTATTGTGACACACCTACAGAGACGACATATGTCGTCGCAAAAGGGTTTTTAATTTTACGTTTTTAATTGGTTTTTATTTTTATTTTCCATTTGTTTTTTGAAATGAATTCCAAATAAAATAACATTTTAAAAAAAAGTAAAATAAATGTTTACATTTAAATAATAAATACAAAATAATCAAAATTAACCTAATCATCTCCTAAGTCTTCATCTTCATCCTTTTCTTCCACATTTGGATCAGGCTGTTGATTAAAGTTGGGAAATTGTAGGAAGCGATCGGTGAACTGAAAATGAGGCATCTGACTCTGCAATTCGGCAACAAATTGGTTTATAGAACGCATAGAATCCTCCATGACATCTAGCATCTGCCGATACTCCTGTGTCTCAGTTCGAGCATCAGTCAACTCAGCTTGAGTAGGACCAGATGAAGATCCAAGTGCAAAGTGGGCATGTGAAGTGGCAATAGAGGAAGTTGAAACG
>WUAT03000002.1:12379-23163 GCA_010015005.3 Ulmus americana
TCTGGTAGACCGACTGGACCGACTCACTATTAAAGTGGGTAGTCGATCCAGTTGGTCCACTTGGTTGGAACTACCCCAGTCAGTCAGACCAACTACTTGGGGTTGGGCCCGATCTGGGTCATCTTCTTCCTCGATTTTCTGGTTTTCAAACCCAGATTTCAGCCCAAAAACTCAAAATTTATACTTCAATCTCATATATTTTAACCTAGGTGACTAATTAATTAAGTCTAAAGTATTGATTTACCAAAAAAAAAGAAGCTTGAAAAGCAAAATTTGAATTTAACTATAAGATTTACTCACATCAAATCTTTAGCTTTGGAGCTTTGTTTACTGCTGAAAATGAATTAAAAGATGACCCAAACTTGTCACAACTTTTGAATCTTGAAATGTTCAGCTTCAAATTCTCAAAAAAAAATCTAAAATTCACCCAAATTGATAGCAGGTGAGAAGTTGAAAGGGCGGGAAGAAAATAGCAAAAAAGATGAGCAGTTTTTTTTTTTTTCATATTATTAAATCAATATTTTCTAATTTTAAATATTTTAATTTTTATTATTTGAATTAAGGGTATTTTTGGAAAATCATTTTTTTCATTAAAAATAGGACTCCCACCTAAATGGTAGGACTCCTACCAAAAACTAATAGTTAAAGAGGACTTTCACCTAATTGGCCCGTTAATATGACTATATCTACATAAAGATTCTTTGTTTGTTCTTTTCTCCTGTTTTATTTGAGTTTTTCTAGTATCATATAGCTAAGTAGTCTCTGTTATGTTTGGTGCTTTTCTGTTACTTGTGTTGATGTTTGTATTCTACTTTGCTCTCTTTCCATTTATGATTAAACATATTGCTATGCCTATTCGTTTTAATATTTATTGTTAACTTTGAGGGTAGAGTGAACATATTTCAGTTGTTTGTAAACTTTCAAAGATTAAATATTTGCCAAATAAAAGTTTAAACCAATTCATTTGATCTAAAATAACCCTTTTAATATATAGCAATAGTCCTCTACTAAAGTTCAATACAAGATTGGAAATTGAATTGAGTAGAACACAAAAATTAAAAGGGGAAAATCGTTAAGGTTAAGAGGATTATAAATAACCTCACATTCAAAATCAAGGCAGTTTATCATGTAACCACTTAATAAAAGAAAAAACCACTCTTAAAGAGTACAAGATACATTGTCAAAAAATTAAAATTGTAGGAAAAAAAATTAATTAAATCGTATATGTGTATTGAGTTATAAAAAAACTAAAAGAAGTTTATACCTCATTAGATAAGGTTTTTGGAACATCGCTTGTCGGCTAAAACTCATCTCCAATATATCTTTCTTTTAATCCAAAGCGTGAGAATGATGATAGATATAAACTCAAGTCGGATCAGTGAAAATTACCAAAAAAACTTTTAACATATGAGAAATTTCTATTCAACTTTTAACATTTGAGAAATTTATCCATCAAAATTAGATGATAGAAGGTACATTTGCAAATTTTGTAGTTTTAAGGATAAATTAAATTCCCACTAAAAATTTTTTTTTGAAGGAATTTAAATTTTTACATTTCACAATTATATCAATTACATGTTATTTCTCACTGTTTAGCCAAAACTTAGGTATGTAAAGATAAATTTTCCTTTGGTAGGAAAATGAGAATATCTTGATGCTGGAAATATGACAAAATCAGATCGATTTGGCAATTTTTTTTTACTACAAAGAAAAACTTTTTTTTTTTTTTTTTCTCTTTTTGTACTCGGAATGGAGAGCTTCAATTTTGGTCATTTTATATATATATAAGGAAATCTAATAAATTCCAATCGAAATATTAAAAGAAAAAAATTAACCAAAATTCTTATAGTATTGCTATGAAGAAATTCATTAGTCAATTACAACTTGCAAGCAAGCAACTTTTCATAGTTGAAAACAAGGAGCCACAAAAATGAAAACAATACAGGGAGCAACACATTTGCAGCATTTCAAATTCAAAAAACCGTAATCCGAGTTTTCTGAAAAGCTTAAATAATTTAGAAAGTTCTGGAGAACTTCCTAATTTCATACATTATCGAAGATATGGAAACTAAATCCTTGTTTAGCGCGGATCCACCAACAATCTTCTTTATGCAATCGGAGAGTCTAGTGTAGTACAGCAAAAGCTGGGTTAATGCAGCCCTCAGAATCTCCATACCACAGAAGAAGTTGCTGAAAGAAGTGATGACATCTTTGTGCATCAATTCTATTGCACCTTTCCATCTGCTAGCAAAGTCCTTCACAAGTGGCTCAACCTCAGAAACAGTTATAGGTCTCTCCGAACTAGCACTTGACTCCTCCGCTGAAAACCCAACTTGCAAGTCAGTACATTTCTTTATATGGTGTTTGATCAGAGAGTTGGGTTATAAACTTACATGCTCGAGTTTTTACAAATCTGATTAAGTCGCCAAAATGCTCGAGAAGCAATTCTTCCTGCAAAGAGGAAAACAAACTCAAGACAAATGAAAAAATAAGCAAAATATCAAAAGGACCCTACAGACCAACGAGGAGTATGATTCGATAATATACTCCAGTCTCCTTCCTTTTTCCGTTTACATTTTTAATGAAAGCTCACAAAT
The DNA here is from genome assembly GCA_010015005.3 of Ulmus americana. Lineage (NCBI taxonomy): Eukaryota > Viridiplantae > Streptophyta > Magnoliopsida > Rosales > Ulmaceae > Ulmus > Ulmus americana. The sequence continues at coordinate 14,977 of WUAT03000002.1, forward strand.
ATACTAAAAAATAGTAGCAAGTAATGAAATTAAGTTTTAAAATACAGCCTGTGTTCACATTGAAAATTTATTCACAAGGATCTTAACGTTACCACAAATATTGCCGTGTTGCTCTTCAGCAATTCCTCAAAGTGCATCTGAATTTTTCCACCTTCAGGGCCAGCTTCCTAAAATTGAAATGGCAAATGGCCAGGAGGTCACTATAAATTTATAATTAAGGAGAGATTCGTGAAAGTACCACTATACGAAAACATAAATAGAATGAATTTTACCTTCAGCACAATAATTGTCATATCATAGTTGTTAATCAAAAACCCAGTTTGTTGTTTTGGTTTTGGGAATGTTTTGGCAAGCTTGATCAGCAAATCATCAATAGCCATTCGTAGTCGTTCCAAGTTCAAATCAAGCTACAAACATTAAAGCGTATTTCAGTAAATGACTAGCTAAAGAAATTCAATCAGTAAAGCTTTACAACTCTTCCCAAATCTAACCTGCCCATCTCCGTATTCAACATTGAGGTGGATCAATGAAGCTGTGAACTCAGCATAACGCCTCATAACATAGTGAGCACGAATATCTTCTTCCCACAAAGTTTTCACATTTGCATTGCGCAGGCTACTAAGGTGCATGTCAAATACCATTTTAAAACGAGGCCATAAGACAATGTTGACCTGATCAACAAAAGTAAAATATTAGTCCGAGATATGATGAATTTTGCGTCAACAAGTTCCAGTACAGTAATAGGTCCTCTCTCAGTTATAGTTTTTTCTTATCTTTTCCATTGTGTAATCAGGTATTTAGCCCCATTTACTTGCATTTAATCTAAATAGCCACGAATCGGAGAACTCCAGAAACAGTAGTCCCAGTTCAGAGAGGGGGAGAAAGGAGTGTCACTTCCGTTCTTCATTCACAAATTTGGGTGATGCCCGCATCTTTTATTCAAATTTCCTGGAACTAAGTTAACATGGCATTCACTACAACATCCCACCATTCCCACTCCCCAATCCAAGAAGCAACATACCCTTAAGCTATTAGGGTGACTCCATTAAAAAAAAAGAAGCTATTAGGGTGACACATGGTCATGGTCTCTGAAGACTTGATGGTTCCGTGTTGCCTATCTGTTGTATATCTTGAAGGCCGAGGATGTCTAAGTAGAAAGCAATTTTATTCTTAATGTCTTTCTAAGGAGTTATGAGGATCACACTCTGCCGCTGTCTCTGAATTATAAAAGGAATTTTTTAACTCAACATCACACTTGCAAAACACATGGTGCCTGATTTAAAGTCAATTAAATCCTAAATGAATCCTATGTGGTTGGGACCTATGAAAGCAATTATCCATCTTTACTATGAACATGCACCAACTACAATTAAAAAAAAAAAAAAAAAAACAGATTAAACGATACCTTATCTAAATATGAATCCAAGCACGGAATTCGCCGCCGTGACATAATGAGCTAATATATTAAAAAAATTAAAATAAGAAAAAAGTCAGTAACAGAAGGAGGGTGTAATAAGAAAGATATTTGTATATCACTACACTTTACAACCATGTGATATATGGCCGATGATGAATATATAGTTGTTGATAGATATCAAGATATTAATATCTGAATCACATTATTGTAAGGACTATTCCCTGGGTTATATTAAAAGAAAGATTATCTAGATCGTATCAAGAGAACATTGTAACTATAAAGATGGATTCAATTGTTTCTAAGAGAAAATTGTAAAGAAAAATATATTTTGTTGACCAATTTAAATTCAAAATTTCAGTTCCATGTTAGTCAATCATATTATGACTGTCAAACTAACTTTTCGACCAGAAAAAACATAAGACCACGAATTTGTAGGGACAAAAAAGAAAGTGGGAGAAGTTTATACTCTTCATCCACTTCTCCCTGGTAGGACATGCACCAATATATCTCTATGTTTCCTCATATCTGAGCTATAAAATGAAATTTGGCTTTTTTACAGTGCAAAATTTAACAAGGTAATAAACATTACTCCACTGCGGAGAGAACCAACATCCAGATTCAACAAAGATGCACTACAGTATCCACACAATGAAAACTCTAACAGCATTATAGTGACATTGCATCGACTTTTTTCGAGTGTTGTTGGAATTACAAAGATTTTTTGTTCAAAAAGTTTCTGAACTTTTAAAAAGTTTTCATTCATTCGAAAGTAAGACTTAAATTTTTTTTTTTTCTTTCTATATAGTTATTTTATTACACTCGCATGTAGTTCATCTTTATTGATTGGAAATCTATGCCTGGAAAACAATATATGAAAGCTTCCAAATTTCAGTACCCCGTACATGTAAAATGAATAGTGTGGAAATAAGTTAAAAGCAAAATTAGAAACAGGAGAGAAATCAAACACACAGAGTAGAGTTTTTAAAGATTGGAACATTACCTGGTGCTGGTGTACGATGCGAATCATAAGCATTATGCCAATAGCATCATAACAATTTGGAAGTATCGACTCAAAATGCTCATCAATGACAGCAAATGGGCCTGATATCAGAGAGCTTATGATAATCATTATGGTGAGTCTAATATACTTTAGGGAAGAAAAAAGGTCATCATCATAACAAACTTCGTAGCTAGTTAAATACTAAGTGTCGACAAATCATGACAGCTACCCCTAATGTTGATCATAATGGATATTTAGTTTCAAAATTTGAATTTACAAACTATTATGTAATGCAAATTATGCAATGATTGCCTTTCTAAAGGAATACATACACGATACAACCAACAAAATATAGATTGATTGGAACCACACATATGAAGCTCTCTATGATTTGATTTTGCAGTTAATAGAAATAGTTTGTGCAAAAGAACGGAGAAAATTGATCACATCTACCTGCAAAAATATCATAAAATATAGATTCTTCCCCAAAGAAATCACCACAAAAATGATACCTGCAGATTTGAAGATAGAACCCTTAATGTGCATATCAATACGACTAAATTTTAATTTTCTAGAAAAGAAAAAATAAATCAAAGTGTAGAGAAAACTCTAAGGTACTCAGAAGTAGCTGTATCCATAAGCAGCTTCTGCAAGCTCCTGAAGAGGACCTCATAAGGGTACTTTATCGAACTGGCTTCAGCTATATGTGGAATTAGTGCTGGTTCATCGATTTCCTAACAAAATAAAATAAAATCAGGCTCTGACATCACAAATTGGAGTGCAAACTTATTAACTTGCTTTTGCATGAACTAATAGAGCCCCTGGGGCAGGGAGTGCTAAGGAAGCCTTTTAAGAGGACCTTTAATATTTTTATTCTATCCCCAATAGCGTAAACAGAAGACCGGTTCTTCAAGGGTTCTCTTCCTCTTGAAAGGAGTCTTGAGTCTACACCAATCAAGTCACTAGATGTTGCAATATCTAACTGCAGTTTCTCCAGTGCTTGAATATAAGCCCGAAAATGAGCACTCAGAACCTGTAAAACATTCATCACTCGTTCAATTCACCCAAATCCCAACAATGATATTTATCAGATAAAACTAACTAGATACAAGCCATCTCTTTACAATGAAGCCTTGTATGAGTAGAGAGACATTTAATAAGAACATAGAACATGCAAAGCATCCTAGCTTGTCATTCTCCCACAAGCTTTGCATAAAATTTTACTAATATTTACATTAAAAAATGAAACTAACAGACCGGGGATCCCTACCCATAATTTGAGATAGATACCTTGTTCATTGTGTCGATATATGCACCACGAACCTCAATATACACCTCCTTACCATGTTCCTTGAGGAAGGTAACAACATATCTACATTATAGACACAAAAATGATTAATCAATTTAGAGTTGCTGAAGTATGAATAAAAACAGCATGAACAGTCTAACAGAGTGAGAGGAGAGAGCTTAGCAACAAAAAAATAAAAATCACTGTACACATAATGGAAACATAAGCCAACCTATAAAAGTCCTTAAAAACAATCTTCTAAATCAAATTGCAATTATTTGTTCATGCATAAAATCAAGAAGCCCATGCTTTTCAGCACAAGGTGGATACAAATATGTGCATGCATGTGCATCAAGTTCATTTGTCAGAGACAATATGGTAGACCGTAGACTAGAAAGCAATATCTTAATGTAAAACAATGCTCATCTGCAAATATCTTACCACAAAAAGTTACTATTACTTGGTATCATTTCAACAAATATAATAACAGAACTATTAGATTTAAATGATGCATAAGGTAAAGGAATGGATAATAAACTGAAAGCAAAACCTATTTGCCACAAGAAAGCAAAGTATATGATGTTATACATTGTGCAATATACTCCATGAACAAAGTAATTTAGAAACTACTCACTTGTACTTTAAAAGAATGTTCTGTTGAAGAATCTGGATATTAGTTTTAGGTTTTCTCAATGCATAGAGCTTCTGAACAATGAAGTCAAACACCTGAAGAGAAGAATATGGTTAGACCGCTTAGATCTTATAGAAAGACTTGCTTTTAAATTTCCTAAGGTTCCACTAACCAACTCAAAATTCTTGAAGCTAAAAATAATGCTTTGGGTGTGTGTTCACTTTTTTTTTCTTTTCTTTTCCTTCCCTTTCCGAAACATGATTAAAAAGCGAAACGGGAAATTTGACTCCAACAGAGGAAGTAAAATATGTGGTGCTTTAGGAATCCTAGCTTTATACTACTAATTATGAAGGTTGGGCACTCTGATTCATGACGTCAGCCAACAAAACATATGTTCATGGGCAATCACTTAATAGCAGCAATAGGTTATAGACATGATATGATGGATAGGGTTCCACATAAAGTTTTTCGAAAAAAAAAAAACCCCCACCAAATAAAAAAGCAATAGGAACTGAGAAATCAACATCAGCAAGTTATTTGAGCAACTTTTGTTAACAACCTTAGATACTGCTTTCTGGCGTAGTTTTTCAAGCTCAGGTTGTACATCTTTCAAAGCTTTTGAACTTTTAACCATGGGATCTACTTCTACGAACTTCAATTTCTTACTAAGAATTTCAAGAGTTCTCATATATTCATCATTGACTTGGACAAAAAAAGTATGTTAACAGCAGCAGAAGAAATAACCACTGAGCAATCACAAATTAACATGTACAGTTCACAATTTATAATGATAAAAGAGATGTGAGGAAGCTGAATTTGGTGACATGTAAGTTTTACAACAGAATAAGAATAAATCAATTCCCAGGTACAGAAAAACATAAGGAATCAAACACATATAAGAGCCAAAAGCAACTAAGAATCACAAAACTTCAAACTAAGGGGAAAGGAGACTATAAATATATAGGCATAATGTAAGATGTATTGATGTTATCAGCTAGAAAGCATCAGGTTTCTTCTACAAAAGGTATTAGAAATGCCTTTGTCCATCATACTGTTTATGTTTGGAGCTTTCATGCGACCTGTCAACATTTTTGGTTTGTCTATAGAAAACTGCTCATTATCGGTTTATTTATTATTATTATTACTTTTTTTTTCTTGTGAAGGAAATTATTGTTATTATTACTGTTAGCCTCTTCATTTCTTTGGTTTCTCATCAGGAAAAAACAAACAAACAAACAAACTCACTCAACATAACCTTATTTGAGAGGCAAGTTACTCAAAAAAAATTAAATTAGAATAAATGAAATAGCAAGAAAACACATATGTTAATCTTTCTATCAAGAAAGTTAAGAAGCGAAATCTAAGAAAAAGCAAACCTCATTCGACCATGAATGAGTTAATATTAAAGTTAATAGCATCAGCAATCGTTGTACCAATAAGATCATCATTTCCAGCAGAAATGATAGCAACAGCTGCAATTAAAAAAAGCCAAAAATAATTCCAGAACGTTATAACTTATATTTCAAATAATATAATTAATTAACTTGACCAAACAATAGAAAAAGAAATACATTAAATAACCTTTAATGTCATCACGACCCTTGACAGGCCTAGCCTTCTTTTCAAGCTCTTCTATCAGACCCCACACAGTTTTATCAATCCCTATCTTGAGAGAAACAAGATTTGAGCCAGAGGTAGCACTCAAAAGTCCTAGCTTGATTATTTCCAGAGCAAGAACTGACGCAGTCGTTGTTCCGTCACCAGCAGAGTCATTAGTTTTACTAGCAACCTTCAATCCATTATAAAACCAATTCAACATCCATTATATAACCAAAACCAATAACTAATATCCAGACCATTTGTTTACTTAAAGCTAATTCTTTTCTTCCGAACATGTTCAAAGAGAATTCAAAAGAGTACTCTGGAAAATCATATCAAATATATTAACCTCCCGAATGAGAGCTGCTCCAGCATTTTCCATAGCATCAGGTAGATCAATAGCACGAGCAATGGTAACCCCATCATTAACTACTTTGGGACTGCCATATTCATCCAAAACAACATTCCTCCCTTCAAACATGAAAAGAAAACATCAAAACAAGTACGAAAAATGATGAAAATGAAAAGAATAGGATGTCGCTAAACAAGACACTACCCCTAGGACCAAGAGTGAGGCCAACAGCGTCAGCAAGCTTATCAATGCCGGCCTGAAGCGCAGCCCTCGAGCTCTGGTCGAAAGCTATCTCCTTTGCAGAGGCCTTCACATCAAAACAACTGCCCGATTGCTTGTAGTTCAACTTGTTACTTTGTTTCTTATTGACTCTCCTCCTCAAGCCCTGCAATTACAACATATCAGATAAGATGCAAAACAAGTGAATTTAACAAAATCAGAAATTTCGGGACACAAATAGGATTTCAGAGATGAACCCAGAAAGGGAAACAAGAAAAATAAGTCAACAATACAAATAAGTCATCTGGATTGCAGATTGCCAATCAGGGAGTCGAAGAAATATTTCAAACAACACACCTTCAGTAACATGATTCATGAATTTGGATGCTGCAAACGAAAATCATAATAATTAGTTATTACCCTCTTCTCAAATGCAGTCTCGCGCGAGTTGAGTATTTTGTCTGCAATACCGTATTCTATTGCTTCTTGTGCTTGGAAATATTTGGGTCACTAGATCTCTTTAGCAATCTCTTCCTTAGGTTTACCAATCCCTTTTGCCAGTAAGTCAATGTAAGACTCGGTGTTTGCGTCCAGTTCTTTGGCCTGGTAAGATGGAAGTATGTTCAGAAGCCGAGAAATAGAGATAAATTTTAATTTGCGCATCTATGATAGCTCCACCTACCTTAATCCACATATCTATGATAGCCCCACTTGACCTGTTCACATTTGGCATATAGAATTTTGCTGCAATTCAATACAAGAAAAGTTAACTTAAAAAATGAAGCATGATGCTCAAAGAGAGTGCAGAATTTGCATAAAAAGTTAGAACCGTACTAGAGGAATTTGGTTGCACAGCACGATGACCCTTTGCCCCGAGTGATAGAAGCAAAGCTGCTTGACCAAATGCCATGCCGCAGTTCACGGTGTAGACTTCTGATTTAACGTACTTCACAGCAAACATTGAACATAGAGTAAGTCAACTGGCTGAACTACTCATTCAAGACTAAATATCAAGCTAATTCAATAGGTCCTTATCCCAAACAATATAATACAAAGCAGAAACCGAACCCCCATAAAAAATTTGAAAAAAGAAAAAGCCCCCATAAAATATCAAAAAGTATGCATAGAAATCAAATTCGGTGAGTTGGTTCATATCGATCTAATTGTGCTAATCATACTTTTGCAGAAATGGACATCTAAGAATTTGTTATATATAACAACCTCAGGATCAGATATTTTGAAACTAATTCTAGATATTGACACGTATAGTAATCAAAAGGTTTATGTGTCTTACTCTTTGGGGCTTTGAGCTTTGCGTGTCACCATCTGCTCTTTCGAAGCAAGATATTTACAATATATTGAGTAGAAAACCGAGCCATTAGGAGGAAGTTGTTTTACTTTTTTAATCTATCCACTGCAAAGCTTTGCTAAAGTCCTACTTTAAAAAAGGGATTTTTACGTGTCCTTTGTATAATGACTTAGATGTATCATCAGAAAGTATGCATAGAAAAAGGTTATCAGAAAGTATACATTGAAAAAGGTAACAAATCACTTGCTTCTTGATGTCTTGTCCACATAGATACAAAAGCTTCTTTGTAAAGGAGATGATAATACTTACAGATATCATATCAGCTATAGCATATGCCTCTGTTTCAGATCCAACAGTCTCCATCTTTTCGTT
>WUAT03000002.1:56518-66969 GCA_010015005.3 Ulmus americana
GCTGGTGCTCAAATTTTTTACACTATAGTGGCAACGTCTAGTCGCAATAGTGTTGCACAGAAAATTCCACCGCCTAAATTTCACCTTGAAGACCAAAATGTGGACTTTTTTCTATAGCGACGACATATGTCGTTGCTATAGCATTACACGGAAAAAAATCTCCTCGAAACAAAGTGGGAAAAGTTGGCGCCTTAATCTCATCTCTATAGTGACGACATATTGCATGGAAAAAAATTCTCCTCGAAACAAAGTGGTAAAAGTTTGGGCCTTAATCTCACCTCTATAGTGACGACATATGTCGTCGCCGTAGTGTTCCCTGAAAAAAGAAATTTGCACCAAATGTTTACCGCGAAATGTGAGTATATAGAGGTGACCTTATAGCGACGACATAAGAAGTTGTCGTTATAGATTGAACCTATAGCAACGACATTTTATGTCGCCGCTATAGTGGTGACCTATTGAGCGTCGCTATAGTGGTGACGTATAGAGACGTCGCTATAATAGTGACCTATAGAGATGACTTCTCTTCATCGCTATAGATTCAATCTATAGCGACGAATTTTCGTGTCGTCGCAACATGGTCGCTGCTATAGACTTTTTTTTCTTGTAGTGAGTCCGCCACGAGGGAAGAACTTGCCGCTAGGTGGGCTCGCGCATGAGGAGTTATTTCCAGTTTCTGCCACTTTATGGTTAGCCGCTCACGCTTGCTGCCAATCGCCTCTTCCACTCTATCTCTGGCCCACCTATGCTAAATAACATAAAGGAAACAAAACGAGGAGGAGGGCTTACTGTAATCGCTGAGGTTCGTCGGGTTCCTCCTTTGGCTTCCTCTCCTCTCTTCTACAGCTTCTCTGGCTCTCTCTATCTTTCCAAATCCACAGTCTACACCTCTGTTTGCTTATATAGAGGGAAGGTTACTAGAGGTTTTGAAATGCTGCTCGTTTTGGTGAGCCGTGCATGTCACTATTTGTTCGACGTTACTCCAGCCACATAGTAGGGTTGTCTAGCTTCCCAGTTTTACCCGCCAGTCACTACAACCACATCATATCCCTATTTCCTATTTGGCGGTTTTCAGGAGGAAACAACCTCTTTTGTTTATTATTTACACTTCTAAGTTATTCCATTTTTATTCCATCATCATCATCAATTCCCGATACTAAAAATTTAGAATTTCTTTTAAGTAGCCGATGTGGGAGTGGGAGAGGTGGAGGTGCATGTTGGATATGAAGATTGAGATGATGAACATATTTTACATCTGGACATAAAACAACTTTGTATGTCCTTTTTTTGTATTTAATTTTGTTTTAAATTATTATTATTTTTTTTAAATTATGAAGGATAGTTTTGCAATTTTTTTAAAAAAATTATGGTCATACTAGGGCACCAGAATTGTAAAATATAGACAGTTTCTGAAACCGCGAGACTATTCTGTTACTTTGGCAAACTGGAGGTACCAAAATGTAATTGTCCCCAATTTTAATAACGTGACACTAAATAAGTGGTTCAAGTCAGAATCCTACGATACATACAAAGCAGCAGATCCTTACCTGAATCCAATTATCATTGTCGTGGTATAAAAACGAAGCCGCCAAACCCAGAACACCATCAAAACCCACTGTCTCTCCCTCTTCAGCATCTAATGGCGTCGTTCTCCTCGGCGATCTCGAACCCTCGTCATGTTCTCTCTCCCAACGCATTGCTTCACCACGCCAACCACAACAAGATCTGCACTTCACAATGCTCTACTCTTCCTCTTCCTCTTCAACTCTCTCCTCTTTTCCGTTCCCGGTACGTATCGCCATTTCATTTCGCCGATTTTGTTTTTCTCGGTAGAAATGAAGGAGCTTGCTTTAGAAATTCAATTTTCTAGCCTTTGGTTCGTGTTTTTGAGTTATTGTATGTAAGAACGATCGAAGTCCGAATGTTTTGGTTGATTTGTAGGATGATGAAAATTTTCAGATTTGAGCTTTGGTTGCAACTTGTTTCTGAAATTTCTTGTGGATTTATGAAGATTTCGTTTCCGAAATTTTTATTTTTTGAAGCGGAAAACGATGCAGGTTAAGGCTTCCAAAGTTTTTATTTATTTATTTTTTACCTTTTTATTATTATTTGGAAATCAACAACTTAAAACTGAAAACAAAAAGTAGTGTCTATTTTAATGAGAACTGACGATTTGCTTAACTTTTTGTACTTATATTTTCAATTAATTCTTTCATTTTGAAATTTAATGTTGCTTTTTCATTGATACAATGCAGATTGTTTTTGGAAATTTAATTACATAAAGCTTGCCTTGTGTACAGAATTGTACATATGTACCTATTAGTACGAAATTTTTACCTTTGTTTTTAATTTCAAGTATGGAAATTGTTAGAGCACATGCAGAATATGTTTTTGTGCGTCTCTTTTTATCAATTGATTACTGCCTTTTGGGATATTGAACACACCTGTGCTTGGTTCCTATTACAGCATGTTGTTTCCAAGTGCAACCAACTGTAACTCAATAAATTGTTCTCTTCTTGTTTTCTGTTTCAGAATTGGGTTCATTTCTCGGCCGGGGAGAAAAGAGAAATCAAACAGCACAATTTTTGCTTCTGTTACTGGTTATCTCTCTACTTTCTGTTTATACTCTTCATTGTGATATTTTAAGATATTGGTGGAAGGTTTTGTCTAATTATACTTTTTGCTCTGTTTATTGGTGTAGATACTACAGTTGACAAATCCCCTGAAAAGGTTAAGCTTTCTAAAGGTGATGTTTGGTCTGTTCATAAATTCGGTGGGACCTGTGTGGGAAGTTCGGAGAGAATTAAGAATGTTGCAAAAATAATTCTCAGTGATGATTCAGAGAGGAAGTTTGTTGTCGTCTCTGCAATGTCGAAAGTAACAGATATGATGTATGACCTCATCAACAGAGCTCAATCCCGGGATGAGTCCTATATATCTGCACTGGATGCTGTTTTAGAAAAGCACAGATCAACAGCACTGGATCTACTTGGTGGGGATGACCTTGGTAGTTTCCTATCACAGTTGCATCATGACATCAGCAACCTTAAGGCAATGCTCCGTGCAATATATATTGGTACTAAACTAATCTCTCTCTCTTGACATAGTTGGAAATATATGATTGCATTGCACCCGACAAACTATACTATTGACTTCCTTACATTGACTCATATGTTTTAATATAAGAAGTTTATTCCATTTTCTTTTCGAATTTTGATCTATTCTCGGCTTGTATTTATCTTATTGACTAACAACATAATTCTTGCAGCTGGTCATGCAACAGAATCTTTTACTGACTTTGTTGTCGGTCATGGAGAGCTATGGTCTGCTCAGATGTTGTCGTCTGTCATTAGACAGGTCTGTTGATTATTTAGCCACTATTTTATGAGCATCATCAGCTAATGTTGCTCTTTAAGTTAACTTATGATCGATATATTTTTGGTATTTTTTCTTGTAGGCCGGGGTGGATTGCCAATGGATGGACACAAGGGAAGTCCTTATTGTAAACCCTACTGGTTCTAATCAAGTAGATCCTGATTACGAAGAATCTAGTCAAAGACTTGAGAAATGGTATTCCAAAAATCCTTCAAGTACAGTCATAGCAACTGGTTTTATTGCTAGTACACCTCAAAATATTCCCACAACTTTGAAGAGAGATGGAAGTGACTTCTCAGCAGCCATCATGGGTGCTCTATTTAGGGCCCGTCAAGTTACAATTTGGACGGATGTTGATGGTGTCTACAGTGCAGACCCCAGAAAAGGTTTTTACTGATGCTCAATCAACTATGACTTGCATATATGTTGCTCGTCACAATTATAGGTTGATGTCCTTCTAGAATGTCCTATAGTATCTAATTGAAAATTCCTATGCAGTTAGTGAAGCAGTGATTCTGAGCACGTTGTCTTATCAAGAGGCCTGGGAGATGGTGAACTTACTACTCATCACTGTTAAAAGGTGTTTTTTTTTTTTCCCTACATTCTCATTTTAACATGAACGTTACATATTCATGCAGTCATATTTTGGGGCCAATGTTTTGCACCCACGCACCATCATTCCAGTGATGCGATATGACATTCCAATTATTATAAGGAATATCTTCAACCAATCTGCACCTGGAACGAAGATTTGCCGTCCTGCTGCTGATGTTGATGAATACAGTCAGCGTTTAGAGTCTTATGTCAAAGGGTTTGCAACAATAGACAATTTGGCCCTTGTAAACGTTGAGGGGTGAGTTGCACTGCTGTGATTTTCAGTCCATGTTGTTTACATCTTTAAATGTGTTTGTCTTGCTTCCCTCCCCTAATGTAACATTCCTTTTAACCTGATATCTTGTTTCAGTACTGGAATGGCTGGTGTTCCTGGTACAGCTAGTGCCATATTTGGTGCCGTAAAGGATGTGGGAGCTAATGTTATTATGATATCTCAGGTACCCGCACCTCTGTTTTCGTATTGGGGTTCTTTGAATCTGTATGTACAAAGTATGGTTCTTATCAATTTGGTTTCTTTAGGCTAGTAGTGAACATTCAGTTTGCTTTGCTGTGCCTGAGAAAGAAGTAAAAGCTGTTGCCGAGGCTTTGGAGTCTAGATTTCGTCAAGCATTGGAAGCTGGGCGCCTCTCTCAGGTGTTTATTTTTACTGACAAAATATATGTATTTTCTGAGTTATTTATATAAAATAAAAAATTGCTGGATGTTCTAATATGTATTATATCTGCTCAGGTTGCTGTCATTCCAAACTGCAGTATTTTGGCCGCAGTTGGCCAGAAGATGGCAAGTACTCCTGGTGTCAGTGCTACTCTATTCAATGCTCTGGCAAAGGTTAGAAGTTTTTATTTTGAGGGGAAGGTCAGGAGCTATTGATGCTTGGCTAAATTAATGTGAACTATTCACTTAGTCAAATTATCTATTGCTTAAAACAACTCCAGTTATTGTTATTATTTTAAATTTTAAATATGTAAGTGGTGAGGCAATAATTGTAATTGTTTTCTTGCTAAATAATGAAATCTTTTGTTTTTCCTATACCTATACAAATTATGAACTACAGGCAAACATTAATGTTCGTGCTATAGCTCAAGGTTGTTCTGAGTACAACATCACTGTAGTATTAAAGCGAGAAGATTGTATTAGGGCCCTAAGAGCAGTCCACTCTAGGTTTTATCTTTCAAGAACCACCATTGCAATGGGAATTATTGGCCCTGGGTTGATTGGTGCCACACTACTTGATCAGCTAAGGGATCAGGTACTTTGTTTTCTTTTGGCTAAACATTAGTGTAAACAAACTATTCATAAGAGAGTAGTTGAATCTAAACATACCGTACATATCCTTTTTTACAGGCAGCAACACTTAAGGAAGAGTTTAACATTGATTTGCGTGTTATGGGAATTACTGGCTTAAGCACCATGCTTTTGAGCGATTCGTAAGTTGGAAACCTTAGAAAAAGAGTCTTGGCTCAGTGCTTAGTATTGTTTACCTGTTTGCTTCTTTTGCTGAAGAAAATATGCATATACCTTTTTTCCTGCAAACATGACATTCTTGTTCCATTTGACCATAAATATTCTATTTCTATTATCTCCTTTATAGGGGCATTGACTTATCTACATGGAGAGAACTTCTAAAGCAGAAAGGAGAAGCTGCAGAAATGGAAAAGTTCGTTCAACATGTGCATGGAAATCACTTTATTCCTAATACTGTTTTGGTAGACTGCACTGCTGATTCTGCTGTTGCAAGCCATTACTATGATTGGTTGCGGAAAGGCATTCATGTAGTTACCCCTAATAAAAAGGCAAATTCTGGACCACTTGATCAGGTAATCTCTTTTAAGCAATTTTGTCAATATGATACTAAGAAATGCTTTGATTTATTTCCTGAAGCAAACTTGAATTAAAACGTATATATTGAGTTATAAAAGACTAAAAAAGAATATACAACTGTCACCAAATACACACTAAACATTTTCATTTCCACAACCAGTATTTGAAGTTAAGAGCTCTTCAACGGCAATCCTATACGCATTACTTCTATGAAGCCACTGTTGGAGCTGGTCTCCCAATTATTAGTACATTACGAGGTCTCCTTGAGACGGGGGACAAAATATTGCGCATTGAAGGCATATTTAGGTACGTTTAACTTATAGCAGTTTCATTTTCAAGCAAATTATTGGCTTTCACAAATCAAATAATGTACTTCATAATTGAAATTTTTTCCCCATCTATTGTCCATTGCAGTGGGACCTTAAGCTACATCTTCAACAATTTTGTTGACGGACGAACTTTCAGCGAAGTGGTGGCTGAAGCCAAGAAGGCAGGTTATACTGAGCCGGACCCTAGGGATGATCTATCTGGAACTGATGTTTGTAGAAAGGTATAACTTGCTAAATTTATTTGGAGTTGATAATTTGGATTCATTACCGTAATTCAGCATGAGAATTTATTTTAGTTTGGAGTTCACATTGTTAAATGCATATTGCTTGGTGGTAATTCTTCTCCTCACACAGCTGCTTTATGCTCATCTAATCTTTTGTGTCCATTTTCATTCTTTTCTTGTTAAATTAATATTCCTTTTATATTGCAGGTTATAATTCTGGCTAGAGAATCTGGTTTGAAGTTGGAACTCTCTGACATTCCAGTCGAAAGCCTTGTGCCAAAACCGTTGGAAGTAAGAACTGGTTCTCGTCAATTATTCATCCCTTTGATTTGTGTCAACTTTACCTTTAATGTGGTATTTCTGGTGGTTACTTGCAGGCTTGTGCATCGGCTGAAGAATTTATGCAAAAGCTATCGGAATTTGATGATGACTTGACCAAGGAGAGACAGATAGCTGAGGAAGCAGGGGAAGTGAGTATCTCTGGCGACCACTGCTCGTTAAAACTTTAGCTACAGTAATTGGATTAGAAAAATGAGTTTTTCCTTTTTTCTTTTGTTTGTTTGCATTCTCAATCTCACAAATTTGTTATCTGTGAAGGTATTGCGATATGTGGGAGTGGTGGACGTGGTAAATCAGATAGGGGAAGTCAAGCTGCGAAGGTACAAGAAAGATCATCCATTTGCACAGCTGTCCGGGTCAGATAACATCATCGCATTCACAACAACAAGGTACAAGGAACAGCCTCTTATAGTGCGTGGACCGGGCGCTGGAGCTCAAGTTACAGCAGGTGGAGTCTTCAGTGACATATTGCGGCTTGCCTCATATCTTGGCGCCCCATCATAGTCAAAAAACCTCTACCCCTGGTCAGTTATGAAAAGAACACATGTTTCTAGAGTTTCTAGTTTCTACCCGTAACTCACAAATTTTAGTTGGCGGGGGCGGCCTGTTTTGCTAGTTCCATAATAATCACGAGTTCTCATCCCCTGTTTAGTCGTATGCTAGAGTTTGTTGACGTTTGTAGTTTGTGTTGTTGGGTAGCATGTAGTTATAATATCATAATTGATGAGAACTTAAATCCGAAGCAGGAAATCTTTAAATTGAAAGTATGGAATGTGCTTGATTCATCGTTGCGGTGAATCATTACAAATTATAGGTTTAATGAAATAGCTTCATCAGTAAAACCACCCAACTTCTTGTTTAAGCCTAGGTAGAATTGAAGATTGAAGCTTTTGTCGTCTCAATTGATCTTTGGAGCTAGGTAGAATTTTGGATCCCTGAAAAACCTAAAAATTGTCTCCGCCTTGTCTGCTGAAAGATCTGTATTCTCCACAAGATACTCCTTAGATGCCTTGGCAATCGCTTCGATGGAACCAATAGCTTGACTAAGCTGAACATTGCCACAATAAGAATCAAATATAAGTGTGTAGAGTTTAGACATGTTTCTTACCCTTTGAAGATGTGAGTTAAGTTACCGCATTTGCATCGTGATTGTCAATGCCCGGTATGGCTGTCATCACCTTCACGAAGATGTCCATTCCTCGCATAGCTTGTTTCCTCTTTACAAGCAAACAGGTTAATCACAGCCAAATACATATTTATAAGAGAGCAGATTTCACAAACTGACCTCATACTTCAATTCTGTTGTGGCATCTTGTTGCTTGCAAACTGCAAGTGATATGATCATTAGTGATATTATTTAGAACAGCAACTAAAGTAAAGCTTCAGAAAATTTGGTCTCACCCCCAAGAGAATGAGCTATCTTAACAATCTTTTCAAAGCCCATCTCTGTGTCTCTAACAGGTACAAATGTTGGTTTACCAAGCTCCATTCCAAATCTTTGAAGATTTAAACATTGATTTAGAATCACATCAATAATAACCAACTAGAAAAAGGGAGGCTTAGAACCTACTCAAAGTAAGAACGAACAAGCGAATCGTTTTTCTCTCTGGTAGCGAGAATGACGACAACATAAAGACGCGCAAATTGCATCTTGAGCTTCTGAATTCTGTACAAGGAGTTGCAAGTTAGACTGGCATGAAGCTAGGGAAACCAACAATGGCAAGATTAGTTACCTGGTGAAGATTGGGGAGACATTTGTACAATCCCAGTTTGTCAAGAAGATGAAGGCCACGGACGAACCCCCACAATTGAAAATGAAATCCTTCAAATACAAGATTGGAAGAATTAGATGATGAGCAGCTATATTTAGAAAGAAAGAAAAGGAGTGTGTGTAAGCAAATTACGGGGGCAATCGGAACAAAGTTTAGGCGGAAAGAATTTGCTCTGAGGAAGCTGGAGATGAAATTCATGAAAGATGGATGCTGTTCATCTCTCCATCTATTGTTCATCATACAAACCCCACCAAGACCTGCAATATAAACTCATATCATTTGTTCATCTATCCATCCCTACCGATGATAGTCATCTTAATTGGGCACCATAACTTGGACTAGTTGATTTCGTGAAATTACCAAATCTGCATTTGATTCATGAAAGTTGTTAAGCAATTTTGAACTATGCAGATCCAAGTCCTTTCCTTGGATTTTCCGAGGATTCAAACAAAAGCTCAGGCATCGTTTGTTTAACAGAGGAAACAAGTTGATTTGTTTCTTCTTCAAAACCGTATAAATTGTAAAAGAAGATCGTAGAAATGGTGAAGACTACCTGAAGTCGCGGCCTCTGGTGGAATTTGACAAGCTTGGATCACATCCGCCATTTCCGAAGCTCAGAGAACGTTTGAAGCTGAAAAATAGGCGACTCCAGCTCCAGGTTTAGACTCGAGGAAGCACAATTCAAATCAAGCGGGAAGCCGAGCTCTGCTTTTAAATACCATACCCGAACCCGCTTTCTGAATTGAAAGAAAAACCCGATTCTTTTGATCTGTTATTTTTTAAAATTAATTATTATTACCAATTTTTATGTAATATATGTAGATATAAAAGTAGATTATACAAGAGAAAAAAGTTGTCCGTTTGGTTTACGTTTTTGAAAAGTTTTTTTTTTTTTTTTTTTTGTTATTCCCAAAAATTAGATTTGTTTGGTCCATTCTTTACTTTAAATAAAGTTTTCAGTACCCAAAACAGATACTGTATAACTCTATTTTAACACTTTTCTAAGGTTTTTTGGAACCATTCACGCGTTCCTCCTCTGCACCATGACCTCATCTCTGGTCATCCTCCCCAACTGATTTTGCTTTTGGCTTTCCTCGGATCTGGGCAGTCAAAAGCAGAGGGGCAAGCCGTGAATTTTGGCTCGCCTCCGTAACCTTCTCTCTTTGATTCGTAACTCGCCATTTGTTTCTCCATTTTGGAGCTCCGATCTGGTTCTATTTCCGACAAACCCTGGCTTTTCATGGCCAAAAAAGAAGGAGGCGAGCCCAACCAGAAAACCTACCCCCTTCGCCTGGTACTGCTCACAAGCGAGACCCTCCTTACCGCCGCCTTACTTACCGATTTCAATCAGTGGTTATCGCTCCCACCATTATTCCGGAATCATTTTCCCCATGCTATTCAGTTGGTTCAAACGAGGTACAACATCATTTCCGAGACATTTTTTGCTCAATAATGTTGGATTTCAATTGCTCTTGCTGATTTGTCTGTGGAATCAAAGTTTGTAAAGTCTGTTAAATTGTGTTGATCCATGATTTTACATTTGATTTGTGGCTGTTATCTGCTCTGGACTGTATAATCTGTTATGTTTGGGTTTTTTTATTATTATTTTGGAACTGTCTATATTGATATCTTGTTCGGAATGCAGATACTGATATAAATGGATATCCTATTTATATTTTGACAAAGTCAGTTTCGTTTCTTATGTACCTTGCGATTGGTCATGATCTGATTTGCATTTTTTCGTTTTGATGGTTGAATATTTGTTTGTCTACGGCAGATGTTTGGGTTAATGAATATTTTGACGAAATTAGGCATTGATTTGTGGGTGTTATGCTATGATGAGGTGTATGAGCTGTATCATATATTCAATAGTTATAGTGAAAGTAGTTTGGAAGCTTCTTTTTGGACTGTGCCAGATCAGTCCCCATTACTCATACAATTAGTATCTTTGTGGCTTCAATTTAAGGGTTAGATGT
>WUAT03000002.1:77422-87787 GCA_010015005.3 Ulmus americana
AATATTTATCAAAGGTAAATTCGTAAATAGTAACTTTTGTAACCGTAAAAGTAATTTTCACATAGAGTAAAAATATACAATATTTTCTAATCAATTGTAAAAATCATCAAAACAAATAGGTGAAGGAATCATAAATCAACACATACTCATGTGGAATGTGCTTTACATTTGTTTTTTGTGATTTGGCCAAGAAATTGTGATTTGCTTCCCCTTTGAACCTTTAGTCAGATTCTTTGGAGCCTGCTTCTTCGATACAGTACCTTAGGTTCCTTTGGTCTTTGGAAGCCCGAGACTGCAGGAATGGTGTGGACAACTCTGGGCGCATCATTCTTTTGTTTGCTTTTGTCCTTAATATAAATTGAAGGGGAATGCCTTTTGAAGAGGGATTGAGGTTCCAACTTAAAACTAATTGGTACTAAGTGTAGTAACTTAATCTTTATATAAGGATACAGTAACTTAATCTTTATGATGAAAGACCTTTAAGAGACCATGACAGGACCGAAAGTGATATTTTTGAAAGAATCCCACAAGGCCGAATCAAGAAATTTGTGGATACACAATTTTTGAAAGAATCTCACAAGATTAAATTGGAAAATTTGTGGGTATATACGTCGGGAAATTTGTTGATAAATTGGCACACATTAGCCGAAAGGTCTGAAATGGAGGTCAAAGGTGGAGACAACAGAAACTTTAATTGATCTAATACCATAATACAAATTGAAGGGGAATGCTTCTTGAAGAGAGATTGATGTTCCAACTTAAAACTAATTGGTACTAAATGAGGTAACTTAATTTCTATATAAAGATATAGTGTTTCTTATATATTCGTAACGTGGGACTATTTCTAATAGTCCTTATTGATCATACATGGAAAAATAGGAACAATATCATGCATGGTGGCTCCTATTTGGCTCCATCGTTATTGTTTCAGTCGGTGTATAAGCCCTGCTCTTCTCTGTTCAACAACATGGTCAAGGTGATTCCTTGCTCAGTTTCAAATTGGTCGCCCCCTCCTGATTGTTGGGTTAAAATCAACTTGGATGCTGCCATAGGAGATGTGTTTGCTGTTGTTTCTTGTGTTGCTAGGAACGAAGTTGGATCTATTTTGGCTCGGCTATCCTATCATACCAAGGTGTTCTTCTGTCATCGCAGAAGCTTTTACTACTAAGCTTGCTGTGAATCTGGCATGTTGTTCTAAATGGCTAGCTGTGATTTTTTGTGCTGATGCCATGGCAATTATGGAGGCTATGGGTTCCCTAGACAGTGCTAATATTTGGAATATTCAAACTACTCTAGAGAATTAATATCTTAGCTCATAACATTGTTAAGCGGTCATTAAGATTGTTTTTGTAATGATTCTGCAACTCCTTTTCTTTTGTTCCCCTTCTGATGTGGTCTCTGACCAAGTAGAGTGGGCTTGCCTGGTTTGCTTGTTTAATTCAATCAGTTTGCCAACAACAACAAAAAGAAAAAAAGAAAGAATATTACTCAAAATACATATCTACCCTAATAATTTAGTATGTTCGAGACGCGATATAAATAAAATTTTAATGATTTGATTAAGATAATTTTTTAAATAAAATTCTAAAATTTTGATAAAATTTAGTAGAATTCACAAGATTAAAATTAATTTTATATAAAAAAATAGTAAAAATATTGAAATTTAATAATAAAATAATATAAAAAATAATATTTTATGTAAAAATTAATGAGAATATTAATAATATAATATAAAAAAATAATAAGAATTAAATATGTAAAACGTAAAAAATGATATAATTTAAATATATAAAATAATACAATATAACATAATAATATAAAAATTAATAAGATTAAGGTGATAAAATGATTAGAATATACCAACAGAATTTTGAAGACTTATAATTTGAAATTTTTTGGGAGTGTCTCGGTCAAACTCATTATTTAAACTAGACAGAATTTAGAGTGGGGACATATTGGGCCACTTTATTGTGACACGTGGCGATTGAGGGGAAGTGGAGCGCGTGGGAACACAGCCTCTTAAATCTTGAACCGGCATAGCCTGAGTCACACATTTCTTGATTTTCTTCCGACTGAGACTGAACAGGTAGTCTTGAATTGGATTACGATGGTCGACGCAGAGTACCTGAAGGAGATCGACAAGGCTCGTCGCGATCTCCGAGCTCTCATCTCCAGCAGGAACTGCGCTCCCATCATGCTTCGCTTGGCGTAACCTTTCTTTTCTCTGATTCTTTGTTTCTTGATAAAATTTCCGAGAAAAGAAAACGGAAAACAAGTAGAAAATTATCTATCGATTTTTCGATTCTGTAGGTGGCACGATGCTGGAACGTACGATGCGAGTACAAAGACTGGTGGACCAAACGGATCGATTAGGAACGAGGAGGAGTACACTCATGGTGCTAATAGCGGCTTGAAGAAAGCTATTGATTTTTGCGGTATGAATTTGATTGATCTTTGTTATTTTAGATGAAGCGATGTTGTTCTGGATGTGTTCCATTCTGTTTCAATGTTTGAATTGTTGTCGCTAGTGTGATTTTAGTGTTGTATTCCGGCTTTTAGCCTCATCTAGGATTTAGCCTCGAGAAATTGGATTGAGGATCTTAATCACTTGCATTTATATTTGAAATTTATGAACAGCTTAAACATTTGTAGTGTAGCAATCGAGTGACTTTTAATTTCTTAGTATGTGAACTTTGAAATTTGACATAATTGAAACTGTACATTTACATATATTTCCTGAATAGGATTCCTGTTCACTTATTCGTTATGGTTGCTTTTGTTTCTGATGTCAGAGGAAGTGAAGTCTAAGTATTCAAAAATCACATATGCGGACCTATTTCAGGTGATTATCTAATTCTTAACTAGTGAAACGAATGAATGGTGGATTGTGATCATGTGAAAGGCGTTTAACTATAAATATTAGTAGCCCGCTTGACGCTACTTTCTTCATGGAATTGTTAGAATTTTGATATCCTTTATTTGAACTGCATAATTAGAGTTCATGAAATAGGTTCCTTATATAGTCAATGATAGAATATGCATTTGGACATCTGTTGAATTAGTGGACACAAATGGAATTAATATGTGACCTATTAGTTCTTTGAAAATTAAACAAGTGAACCTTATCATCTATGGTAGGAAAAATGATAACAAAGAAACTTATATTGTACTAAGCACAACTGCCCCAAATAACAAGCAGTAAAGCAAAAATGCTGAAGCACCAAGTTCTAATATCTTTATTTGTGGTTCCAGACCCAAAATGCCTATTAACTTTCTGCATTTTGAAACTTTAAATGTTTATTCATCTTCTTGTTCAGCTTGCTGGTGTTGTAGCAGTTGAGGTCACTGGAGGCCCCACCATTGATTTTGTACCAGGCAGAAAGGCATGTTATTTTTGGTAGTTTGAAGATCATAAATGATTACCATGTTATTGTTTTCAATTCTCATCCACTCTTTGATCTCTTTTGTAGGATTCAAAAATTTCTACAAGGGAAGGACGACTTCCAGATGCTAAACAAGGTATGTTAAGCATTTTAAGTATCTCGATAGGAAAAAAAAATGTATTTGAAGTATTTTTTTTTTTTTCCTTATAATCTATTTAGGATTTAAGATGCTGGTATGATTTTTGGTTTGTAGGAGCATTTCATCTGGCTTTAGAATAGTATTTGTACAATACATCTTGACACCAAATGATTTGGAGTTATTGGAAGCATTGTAGAAGGGACTTGTAAAAAGATTACATTATGTTTATTACAATATATGATTTATTGATCCGCTAGGAGAATTAAGCATGTTTTGCCAATACACTTGCATTGGAGTTCTCATAATATCGAGTCATTGGGGATAAAAAAAAAAATGATAACCGAACAAATATTGGCTTTGTTCTTTTCGTGGTTTGAACAAGGATCCTGTTTGGTGATTTGAATGTTGTTACTATTCATATGCTGTTCTTTTCGTGATTTGAACAGTAATCCTATTTGAACACCATCTCAGCTACAGTAATCCTATTTGAATCATAATTCTAATTATGAAAAGAGCACCATTTGAGCTACAATAATCCCTACTTTCTACAGTAATCTTGCTTGTTATAGTAATCTTGCTTGAATCATGATTTGAATATCAATCATGTTCAAATGACCAAAATACATTTTAAATCACAAAAAGAACACTCTCATTGTTTTTAGTTTAATTTCTTTAAAACAGTTGATGCACAACCATGTTCCTGTGTCTAGAGTTTGGAATTAACTTTGTGTCTAGAGTTTGGAAGTAACCTTGCTGAGGAATCATTCCCCAGTTATAACGTGGCAAGTTTGTGTATTATTACAAAAAATAAAGTTCAGGCCTCGGTGTAGTCAGGGTTCAAAGATTCTTGGAAGAGCTTGATATAATTAGTTTCTCAACATGTGTATTCTTCTCCATTGCTATCTAATATTCTTTTGCTGCAGTGTCATAATCTTCCTGCATCAAGTAGAGCTTTTCAGTTAGAAGTAGAGAATGTTTTTTCAAAGATTTTAACATGAGAAGTAGAAGCAAAGAATTACAACGCTACTTAACTACTTTGATTGGCATCCTTTGCCATCACCTATTTCTTCTTGCTTTGGCAATAAGTGCTTGCATTTACAAGGTTTATGCATAAAGAGTCTAAAATTGTTTCTCTTTCTTGTTGCAATTTTGGTGGCAGGTGCACCACATCTTCGGGACATCTTTTACCGGATGGGTCTGTCTGATAAGGATATTGTTGCTTTGTCGGGGGCGCATACACTGGTATTTCTATATTTACTTTTTCAATACGTTTGGTGTTCATTTGTTGAGGCTCATGTGTTAACTCCATCTAATTTGTTCTGATTTGACAGGGAAGGGCACATCCAGAGAGATCTGGATTTGATGGTCCTTGGACTGTGGAGCCTCTGAAGTTTGATAACTCATACTTTGTGTAAGTTGAGCTGGCAAATTATATTATGTTGTTATAGAAGAAAAAAAACAAAAGGTGCTTATATAGCCAGCATTTTGAGTCAATCGTGCATATTGTTGATACCAGGGAACTGTTGAAAGGTGACTCAGAGCCTCTGTTGAAGCTTCCAACGGACAAGGCTTTATTGGATGATCCCAAGTTCCGTCCTTATGTTGAGCTATATGCAAAGGTACTTTGACCCCCGACTCTGATTATACAATTTCAAGGGAGAACCCACTTAATTATAGCTCTTAGCATTATCGAACTAGTTACTGTCAACACAGTCTAATCAAATATAATTGCACACCCACGTGCTAGTGGCGGCAAACGTGGTCAATTCTGACCTACCAACCACTTGGGCGGTATTTATATCGAGCCGTTTATTGATTGGGTTCACATTTTGTAGTACTGTTCTAACAACCATATAGAGGACGATGTTCTTCTTGTATTTCCAACTTCAAAACTAGACGTACAAGCATATAAGATCTCCTAATTAGGGTCAATTTAATGAGTTATGGGATTTGCGTGATTATTTTTGTGTTGTTTCCTTAGACAGTCAATTTATTCTGCATTTGACCGTAATATAATATCTCCTAATTAGGGTCAAATCCGCTCATCCCGGCTACTATAGCTATTTTTCTTTGTTCAGAGTCGTGAGCGACATATATTTATCTTTTTTTTCTTTATCTTTTGGTGTCATTTTTTGGAAAATTTGGCTTGATTTTAGGACGAGGATGCATTCTTCAAAGATTATGCTGAATCACACAAGAAACTTTCCGAGCTCGGGTTTAGTCCCAGTTCCTCCAGCAAAAAAGTAAACGATGGAACAATACTGGCACAAAGTGCTGTGGGAGTTGCGGTTGCTGCAGCTGTAGTGATCCTTGGCTATCTCTACGAAGCTCGCAAGAAGTAGACTTTATTGATCACTCTTAATCGTGTATGGATCAGTGGCTTTGGAATTTCTAATGCAAGCCAAAAGCAACTTACTTAATCAGTCTAAGAAAAAGAATAAATTACTGGAGGCCTTATTGGAGCCCGGTTGGTAGATGATCTAGTAGGAAAGATACGATTCAACTTTTTACATACATTGAAAGTAGAATCTTATTATAAATTACCATATATGCTCTTTCTTATGCTGGGGACCTCTCTCACACTCTCAATTATTATTGTTGCTATTTTCAATGAAGAATCACAACGGTAAAATATACCCACAATTAAATTGGCGCAGATGAAGAGCCAAGCCAGCACTCTTACAAAATTTGTATTCATTATATTTCTCTTTGCAAAAAGACAATTTTGTTTGATGGTTTCTCTGGTGCGAGGCACTGAATCTAATTCACAAATATGGTAAAATTGAGAACAAAAGGAATGGGGTTGAACAATAAAATCTGAAATCAATGATGGCAACAAACGCAGGACAAATCTAATTGTAAGGAAGCCATTGTTGAAGCTGCCAAAGAGGATAAAGGAAAAGACAGATTTTGGGAAAAAGTCGAAAGAAATCACACATGGAGAAGAGGCATCCAAAGAGTTAGGTAGGCGTTCTCTGTAGTGCCCTCACGAGTCTATCTCTATACCTAAGCACATGACATACACACGTTGCTTTGCTGGCTGTCACTATTCCCTTAGATAAATGCCAATTAGAGCCATCCTCTATAGGCCTAAAAGTCCCTTAACTGATTTACGTGAACAAATTAAATTAAAGTGTTCACTCTAATCCAATCTTTGGATTATCCATGTGGTAACCAGTATGCGTCAAACCAACCTACTGATTATATGATTATGATTTGATTAGCTTTTTGTCCAACTTTTGAATGAATATTTGAGGTGGGTAATTTGAAGGAAAGGTAATACTGTAATAGTAAATGGTGGGGGATAGAATCATAAATATTTCCTTAGTTGAACAGAAAAGTAAAACTAAGAGGGGGACTGGTACAAGGACAGCAGAAAGGGGGTGAAAAGGTAGGTGAAATACACACACATAATTACACAAGTGGACCTCTCCCTTTGACAACAACTTCTGCCCATGATCCTTAACTCCTACCATCCACTTGTTTTTAATGAAGAGAGAGAGAGAGAGAGAGAGAGAGAGAGAGATCGTGTGTGGTGGTGGGTAAAATAATGCAAATTGGAGGGAGATAACAACAAAAAGGTGAATCAACTTCCTCATCTCTAACCCTACTTCTGTTGCCAAAACTTGAACCACAAGGTCGGAGAAAAATAAGGAAAAGTGGAAGGTGAACCAAAGCCCACATACAACCACAAGGTCCACAACCACACTCAATTATTTATCTTTTTCTATTCCCTCCTTTTTCTTTCATCATACTACCTTGAACCCAACTCCCAACTCTTCTAGAAGCCCTCTCTCTCATGCTTGATATTGTACCAATAGAATAAAGAACCAGAACTACCTCTCTGTATTTATGCATAAAAATAGCCAAGCTACTTGTTACTTTTCTTCCCCAAATGCCCACTACAACTAACAAGATTTTATATTTCCAATTTAATTAATGAACTTGGCTGACTTCATCCATAATCTATGCTTAAATTTGATTTCGAATCATGATTTAAAAAAAGTATTATTTAATATTTGATTTTAGCGAGTCTTGCTAATAATGATCGTTACTCAATCTAAGAAATCTAATCAGAAAAAAAAAAAGTATCCAATCTCTTCATTTCTTAAGAAAGTTACAAATATAGGTTAATTCTTTTAAAATATATATTCTAATACAATAGACCAATAAAATCTTGGGAAGAAATTTGAATTAGACATTCCCCGAAAAGCCTAATTGGTAATTAATTTGTGTTCCAAGTATATGATGATACGCAAATCTAGATAGTTGGAGCTGATTTTGAGAGTTAAAACAGTTATTAATCTAAACTTGCCTAGAGATTAAAACAGAAAGAGAAAAAAGAAAAGGTAGAAATCACATCTTGTCTTTACTTTAATATACCTTACTTTACACCTAGCTGGAGGTTACGCATAGTTAATGTCTCTTTAACAATATTATATGATTGATACTAATATCAACAAGTGAGAGAGGCCACCAGCCACTCCCTCTAACCTGTCTCACCAACTCACATCTAGAAGCAATTAGGGTCACTCCTCTCTCTCTTTCTCTCTCTCTCTCTCTCTCTCTCTTAGTCAAAAGCCTATAAAACCATACCCCAAGTCCTCACAAGGGCCGGCCTAATGTTTAAGCAACACAAAAAACAAGGCTACCGGTTCCACCACCTCTCCTGCTAAAACCAAAAAGGAAGAAGAAAAAAAAAGATATTTTAACAACTAGTTTCTACTTGTAATCCAACTCAATAATGGGAAGGTCTCCTTGTTGTGAAAAAGCTCACACAAACAAAGGAGCTTGGACAAAAGAAGAAGATGATCGGCTCATTGCTTATATCAGGGCTCATGGTGAAGGTTGCTGGCGGTCACTTCCTAAAGCCGCCGGTCTCCTCCGCTGTGGCAAAAGTTGCAGGTTGCGTTGGATAAACTACCTCAGACCAGACCTTAAAAGAGGAAACTTTACAGAAGAAGAAGATGAGCTTATCATCAAGCTCCATAGCCTCCTCGGAAACAAGTAAGTCTAAATCCCCGCTTGAGAAAAAACCAATTTGAATATGCTTCTAAGTTGGCTGATAATAATGGGTTTTCTTTAATTTTCACAGATGGTCTTTGATAGCCGGAAGATTGCCGGGAAGAACAGACAATGAGATAAAGAATTATTGGAATACCCACATAAGAAGAAAGCTTTTGAACAGGGGTATCGACCCCGCAACTCACAGGCCTCTAAACGAGGCTGCTCAGAGCCAGGAAACTACTACCACGACAATCTCTTTCGCTGCTTCTACACCTAAAGAAGAAGAAAAACCAATAATTGGGCTCGTCGGAAAAGAGGCTATAAAGCAAGAAAGATGTCCTGATTTGAACCTGGAGCTAAGAATTAGCCCTCCTTACCAGCAGCAACACCAACCAGAGCAGTTGAAAACAGGAGGGAGAACTGTTTGCTTTTCTTGCAGCTTGGGATTGCAGAACAGTAAAGATTGCAGATGTGGAATTGGAAGTGTTGATGGCACAGGAGGAAGCAGCAGTCTTGGTTATGATTTCTTGGTGATGAAGAAAGGTGTTCTAGATTATAGAACCTTGGAAATGAAATAAGAGAATTTGTGTTTCAATTATGTAGAGGCGTGAATCAGGAAGGAGATAAATTAGAAAATGATTGCTAATTCAATTCAAAAGCTCAGTCTCGTTTTTTGTTCTCCCTCCTCTAATTGTATGACTTTTTTGTTTATACTAGTACAGTGCCCAGTACAGTTTGATTACCATTGGTGAGTGTTCTACAATTATTAGAATGTTTCTTCCTTTTTGCCAAAATCACGAGCCGCCTTCATTGGTTTTTGCAATTTTTTTTCATCTTTTTCCTGTTCCCTTTCTCCAGTTTAAAGTTGGAAGACCAAACAGATCTTCAAAAGCGTCATTTGTCATGGTGATTTTCAGTACAATAGTTGATAGAGTAGCAGTGGTTTCCTTGGTACTTGAACGAGAAAAGGAAGTGGGGGGGTTTAATTCATTCTTCTTTGTCTTTAAAAACGAATAATATATTATTTTGAGAAGAAATAATGATCCATAAACACAATGTTTTAGAGATAATCTAAAAGAAGAAAAAAAATTCATTTTTATTTTATTTTTAATTTGTTTTTGTGCTAAGACTAAAAGAACACGTCTTCAAGATTTAGTATACCCTAAAAAAAAAAAATTATAATAATCTTTTTGTGATCATATTTTATTGTATTTTTAGACTTGTGGAAGGGAATCCCATACTCTATATCTTCTCTTCTAATTCGTTTGTAATTTTTCTTTGGCTTTTAAGCTTCTAGATTCTTTTTGGTTTGTCTTTTTCTTGCAAAAGGAATTGGTTTTCATTAGAAGGAAATGGATAAGCTCAAAGAGGAGGAGAAATGGTTTGATTAAAAAAAAAAAAAAAGGAGAAATGAGGAAGATGGAGTGGTGGGTGACCTATCTCTTCTTCTATAATTAAGGCGAAAAAGAGAAAAAGAAGGAAAAACTATTAAGGAAGCGTGAAGGAACTAACAACTTCCTATAGTACCATCCTTCTACCAACCTCCAAAACATTAATTATCTGAACTACATAAGATAAGCCAACCCACCAGACTATTTATTTAGAAAAGAAACCCTAACAAGATTTTCTTTCCTCTTTTTCCATTTTGCCTTTTTGACCTTCAATTATGCAATTTGATGTCCTGCTAAAAAGACCTTTCCTTTTATAGTGTTTTTTAATCGACCCTTGTCCAACACCTCTCTCTTTAACCCCCGCAGCTCAATTATTTTAGAGCTGCAATAAATGTTCTCTTCATAAGTTGCAGGTCTTGGTACTAGGTGATCGAGTGTGAAAACT